>BMAO01005189.1:0-61973 GCA_019973975.1 Trichonephila clavata | reverse complement strand
AAATACTTTACAAATATGTTGAAGGTCGTGAATTGATAGTTGTACCAAGAGATATGCAAACTGCAATAATAAAGTTAGTACATCAGAAGGGACCATATAGAATAGTTAAAGTTAAACCTAGAGATAGATATGATTTAGAGAAAGTGGGTGATCATGAGGGACCTAAGATAAAAAATTCATCTGCTGATTTAATGAAATTTTACTCACCATGATGATGTATTTTTATAAAAAGCGTTTTCTATTCTTTTTAAAAGAACATAATGTGTATTAATGTGTTTTGTTTTCTTTGCTATTAATATTTCATTTTTGAGAGTTGTATCCTTATTTTCAAATTTGAATGTCTATATTGGATTTTTATCTCCGATTAATATTAATTTTGCAGAGGCCGACATTTTATTGTATGGTATGTAAAATCACTGAGGTCAGTGATTCCCAGGATGGCCGAACTTGTAGGAAAGGAGTGCAAGTTTTCTTTTACTTCTTTTAATTTTTATTGTAAGAGATGGCACCACTAATCGAAACCACGTGAGTTTTAGCTGCGCGATACGATGAGGTCATGTATTTATAAAGGGGGCAGAAGGGAAAAACTGGGAGTTGCACCAAAGCTTGAACGAAGGCAGGTCAGAGGAAATCGGTCTCTCCGTTGTTTTGAGAAAGAATACGTGTTTTCGGAATTAGTATGGTGCTGTCTCGAATTATTTAAAACCCCTTGTGAATAGTAAATGTTTTAGTTGTGTTTTTAATAAATTAGGTTATTTTATTTCTGCGTGCTTATTTTAACATTAAAATCAAACCTTCCCTAGACGCCGTTCCACATTTATTTATATTTTTTATTTTAAATCCTAATTCTTTAAAATTTGGAGTGAAAAGAAACCGTATTTTATGTACGGAAAAATACTGAATCAGAGACAACTTGTCGAGAACCTCTGAAGTGGGAGGGTACCAAGGATTAAACATTTTCTTATAGTATCAATTATTATGACTATCTAAACTAAACTAAACTCAGTGGCGCAGCAGCCAATGAGAGCCTTATCTCGGGTTTCGTGACATTGCGCGCTGGGGTGCATGTGCAGTTGTTTCGGTCAGATGGTCAGTCTTATGTGAAACCCCAAGTTTTTAGTTCCCAAGCAAGCTTGGTACTCATTTACATACCCACTAAAGGGATGTCACTAAAGGCTGAGTCAAACTTGCCCAGCCCAGGATTTGAACCCTGGACCTGCTCGTGGAAGCGTGATACACTACAATTCAGCCACCAGGCTTCATGACTATCTAATCACTATCTAAATTCAACCAAAGGTATGGGAACGTGTTAACTTAAATAATAATTTAGATATCTAAAATCTAAATACATTTATCAGCGGAAGATACTCAACAATAATGCCTGCCTTCGGATCCTTCAACTTCAATCAGGGCGATTCCAAATATGAACTTCTCTAAATTCCTTAGTGCCCTTACTGGCAACAATCATCAGCCTCTAACATCCCTCTTCACTAGACTTTAAATAGTGACCTTCGTTAACATGAATCGCGGTTCCTTTACAGGAAGAGATTTTATAATCAAATAAAGTTATCAAAATTTACAACAATAAAACAACAGCAAGGTACATTTCATTGAACATTATGAACCATTAGGCGCTTAATTCTCTAATATCAAATCAGTTATTAGAGAATTAAAAGTGAACATTTTATTAGCATATGTGTTGTTGCTCATACATATTTTTTATTTTTGAAAAATAACATGAAATTTAATATTTATTTATCCAACACCCATGCTTGGCTTCTTCACCATTTGACGCCGATCCTCCCAGTACCGATTGACGATATCGTCAGTCGGGTATTGATCGAGTCCAGTACATTGGAGCAGGTGGTTGTCATTTATTCTGGCATGGCCGCAGAGTGGGCAGGACTCGTCAGCAGCCAGGCCAAGCCAGTAGAAGTATACTCCCAAAAAGTCATGTCCGGTGGTTAAGCGACAGGGTTGGGCAACAGCCTGAGCTCTTTCCAGAGGCCTCTGAATTGGACCCACAGTGGCCAGAGTTTCCTATGGCTTTCAAAGGTCTTTGGTTTATATAACATGAAATGAAGCATAAAATTTAAGAAAAATATTTCAATAAGGGATTTTTTTAAATCTGGTAATATTAATTACAGGAATTATTGAGCAACGAGAAAAAAAAACATTTGATTCACTAGAAACGGGAAATGTTTAGCAAGATATAAATTTTCAATTTTACACATCGACGTACACATATTCAATTTCAAAAATTAATTTCATGTTACGGCAGTGCTTCTCAAACTTTCAACATCTGTGACCCAATTTTCAATTACGTAATATTCTTCGCACCCCCTCCTTGCAATAACAATGGATTGAATTCAACAATGATATACTGTGACGCATAAGCGACAGTACGGCTTTAATTACAAACCGTACAAATTACAAGATAAGTATTAACTTTTGTACGTTATATTATATATGAAAACCCCATGGAGTCACTAGTAATTATTAAACTTGTTCTTAACTTAATATTGTTAGATTAATATTTTGAAGTACACATAGTCGGTACTGATTCCTTTATAAGTGTATTATATCAATGTAAATGCGTATTTTATTCTTCATTACGTCAGAATGTATTTTGTTTTGCATAATTTCGGAAAATAATTACTTTTTTTTAAACAATCGTTTGTTTTCGACTTTTCAATATTCTCGCGCCCTCCACCTAGACTTATCACGCCCCCCTAAGAGGGCGTGCCCCACGGTTTGAGAAGCGCTGTGTTACAGAACTATTGGTTAGATTTTTAAAAAGTACGATTTACTAAACGACGTATTTATTTTTTCGATATTGGTATTATTTAGAAGGACCGAAATGGGTGAAAATTTCAATGAAGAATAACAAACGAATAATAAACATTGAAAAATACAGAACCCAATTCGAAAAAAAAACTCATGTTTTCTAGAATCCTTAAAAGTAGCCAATTACATTAAAAGGTAAGCAGAAATAAATAAAACTAAAATAATAAGCACTATATAAAATGAGTGACACCGTTAGATGATCAGATAATTGGATTTACTGAGAATATATAAATTTCTCGAAGTATGCAAGAAGTAAACATATATCTGTATAAAATAATCCATTATGTATGAGTGGATTGTGGCAAGAATAAATTAAATCAGTACTTAATTTTACATTTTCTGAGAAGCAAAAGAATAAACTGCATCTCCATTGAAGATCAATTTCCTTGGCTTTTCTAAATCAGATTGTTTGCTACTGGGAATTTGCAAGCAACTACGGTTGAAAGAATTTACGAGCGGAAAATTCTTCGGCTTGCTTAGATTCTTTTGTTTGCGTTTATTTGATTACCAAGTGGAATGCTTTTGTTTTTATTACATGATGTGGATATTATAAGACGTAAATGGTTTCTGAGAGCTTGCAATATTTCAATTAAAATATTTTTGATAAGAGACTCTTAAATTACGTTCGCGGAATGTATTATTATACAGAAATATAACTACTTTAAAATATGTTTGACGCGAAAACACTAAAGGTGAAATACCGGCTAACACGTAATAATACAAGGATCCCAAAAACCTACTATAAGTTTTCCTGCATTTTTTCTTCTCTTAACACATAACGAAAATCGCTTAAGGTATCTGACTACACTAAAATTGTAAATTTTGCCAGACATTTACAATTTTATTTTATAGAACATTTTATTAGCTTTTAAAAATACCAAGTGTATTGTTTTCCGTTCACTAGAACAAAAACTACAAATGTTTTAGTAAATGCAGATGTCGTTACTTTAAGAAAGATGTCATACTTTCAAACGCGTTTTAGTCGAAATGTGATTTTTTGAAAATTATCAAACGGGGTGAGTGATTGCTCAAAAATTTTGTAAATAATTAACTGAAATTTTTTGTTTAGGTTCTATATAATAGTAGAAGTGTTTTAACCTTCAGAGTTATCAATCACTGTTTTATTACAAAATTTACAGTCCCTTATGTTAATATAATGACTGTTCTTTTAAGCAATTTCATATAATGACTGAGATAAAGTCCTCTAAATTTTTTAAAAATTAAAATATCTCTTATCCTGAAGATCATTTCAAAAATGAAATAGCAGAACAATTCGTCAGAACTGAAAAATTGAAAATTTGTTTATAAACTTTTGGTACAGAATGGGCCGCGTTTAGGTTATTTTTACCAACTTTTTTCCTATTTTAGTAATAATAACTTCTTTTTCTCTTAATTCTAGTATGTTTTTCTTAAAATGCACTAAAATCTAAAAACAACAAAAAAAAATCCCATGTCTGCATTTTTTTTTTTACAAAATCATCGCAAGTATAGTTGGGGACCTTAACACGAAAAACAGTTCACTTCTGGGGATGGACATTTTATTTAAATATTTGAGAAAATTTATGTATTGTTGGACTTTCCTGCTGTATCATTGGAAGAATTCATTGTAGTAAATGATGATAATATATATGCAGCACCAATTATCGCAGACAAAGACATTTTGAAGTTTGTTAAAACTCGTAAAACATCATTGAAGCTAAATGATATGAATAATGCAAATCCTGTTTCCATGTCATCCGAAATGAAGACTATCATGAAAAGTATGAGCAGTATTTAAGTCTCACATTCCAATGGGGAAATGACTTGCAAAATAAATTCACATAACAGCTTTGCAAATTTATCTTTACAGTTATCTTTCAGGTTTTTTCGTAATTCCGCAAATGTCTATAACTCCGAAGATATTTCTCAAATAAGGTGTATTAAAAAGTTATGAACTCTCATCCTTTCCAAAATTGACAAATTTGTAGAGTAGTGGAGAGTTTCACTGAGAATTGTACTGTGTGCCACAAGTGGCACGTGTGCCATAATTTGCCGACCCCTATTATAGAATTTTTCAGTAATTTCGAGAAGCATCCAAATGGCCGATATATTTGGTCACCAAAACTGATGCCATCTTAACTATACCTGCAATATTTCGCCAATTTCCTAGTGAAATGCCATTACCATTTTAGAGAAGGTGTTTAATCGTAAATATTACAATAAATGCAACAGAGAGTAATATTAACTTACTAAACACGGGATTTTAATTATTTACAGGATTTTTAGATCAAATTAAGCATTAATTACACGAAATTCATGACAATATGTAAGTGAAATAGATTTCTCCTTGAAAAGTGAAACGTTATTGAATATTATGTACTTTTAAATTGCTTTAAAACAAAATGATCTACATATTTGTCTAATTGTGATAGTGATATTATTTTATTTCCCCTGTATCTATGAATTCAAATTTTTGTAACGAAATATACTATTATACATAAAATATCCCATTTATTGTATGCAATTTATATAGTATACATATTGGAATTTATTATTAACAACAGCTTAGGTCAGTTACGAATAACCCGTTGCTTATAATTTTTAAATTAGAAATTTTGAACTAAATTTCGTTTAATTTGTATCAATTATATTTACCTGCAATAATACATGCAACAGACATGCAATAATACATGCAAGAGATTGAATTACATTTTACGAAACAGAAGAAATTTGCCGACAGTGGATAGTTTGAAAGAAAATGACGCTTAATTAATCAGTAAAAATATATGGGACTTGCGTGTTATATCGTCGATCTATTTCCCCAAAACTGAAGACATTGTTAAATGGTGTCAATGCATTTATTAGTGTTATTGTTATCGTGTATGAGCATCTCGGGAAGGCTTTCCCCTAGAATACAGGTAAAAATTTAGAAGAAATATATTTTTAGGATATATTTTTCGGACAAGTTGCCATTCTTCGTTTTCCCAATGGCCCGATTTGCTCTGTTATAGACTGCTGGTCACCATGAATGCAACACCTTGAAGGAAGCACGCAAATAACATGAAATTTACAACATGCATTAGCAGAGGTGAGATATGAAAATGATTAGATTTTCAGCGCAAACACACATCACGCACGCCTGTGGCACCACCTCAAAACGCTATTTAAGGCTTGGAGATTTCAACGATTTCAAGTTCGGCAATTGTGTTTTTCTTGTGGATATTTCAAAAAACGATCAGTTATGTCTCGTAGAAAACAGCGATCAGCTTTTCATGAAATAACCGAGTTCGACAGAAGAAGGATAGTAGCCTACCGAAATTGTGGATAATCTTTCGGGGAAATCGGTAGTCGTGTTGGACGAATCCAAACAACTGTAATGCGGATATGTGACCATTGGATGCAAGACGGTACGACGGACTGACGTGGTCGATCGCATCCACCTCAGTGCACCACTTCACGTGAGGACAGGCAAATTGGGCGCATGGCAGTGACGGATCGCTCAGTCACATAACAAACCATAGCACAGCACATTGAGTCTGTTACGCATCATTCAGTGTCTGCGCGTACCATTCGACGCCGTGTACAGCAGAGTGGTCTGTCCGCAAGACGTCCATTGCTTGGTCTGACCTTGACGCAGAACCACAGACGTCTCCACCACCAATGGTACGATGAAAGAAGGATGTGGGCGGCAGAATGAAATGAAGTTGTCTTTATTGACGAGTCACTAATCTGTCTGCAACACCACGATGGTCGGATTCGAGTCTGAAGACACCATGGAGATAGGATGCTGAACAGCTGCGTTATGCACAGCTTGCACCGGGTATTATGGTATGGGGTGGTATTGGATATCACTCTCGCACTCCTCTAGTGCGCATTGCCGGTAATTTAAACAGTCAGCGCTACATCTCCAAGGTGTTGGAGCCAGTTGTCCTTCCTTACCTTCAGGGCTTGGCCACAGCCACATTTCAACAGGATAATGCGCGACCAGACGTGGTACGCATTGTCCAAAGGTTATTCGTCAATCACAAGATTTAATTGCTTCCCTGGCCGGCTCACTCTCCAGATCTTTCGCCGATAGAAAACATGTGGTCTATGGTTGCTCAACGATTGGCCCAGATTACACCCCCAGCTGCCACACCAGATCAGGTTTGGCAACGTGTGGAAACTGCTTAGTCTGCTGTACCCCAAGATCACATCCAAAGTCTCTTTTAATCAGTGTCGAGGCGTGTGACAGTGGTGATCTCCAACAATGGCGGCTACTCTGGCTATTGATTCTGGCAGGAACCAAACTTCACAGAAGTCTAGAAATTTAATCATTTGATACTTGGTCAACATGTTATCGAAAAAATAAATTTTGTTGTGGTATCTCTTGTCTTTCTTGGTGTTGCATTTACGGTGGCCAGCAGTGTATATTATTGATATAATTGGGTAATGAGAAAAACAGCTGTTCACCTGATGTGCACTGAAAAATTGCTTATCCCCGGAATTAGAATATTTTGTACGTTCTTCATCTGAAAACAAAATGGAAAGCTCTGGTAGATGCTTATACTGACTCCTTCTGTATAATACTTCAGTTTAGCAGGAATATCCCCAGTCCATCCTGTTTAAGGATATATATATAAATATATATACTGACAGAAAAAAATCCCAACACCAAGAAAGATTTATGTTAGATAAACGAAATTTTGTATGCATGTTTAAATACATCTGAAAAATGACGTTGATTCAAAAATTTCGCGCTTCTCACTGAAGTGGGGCACTAGTAGTGCAACTCAGAATTTGCAAATCATGGTTGTTTTAAAGTTCGTAAAACGTTATTTTTCTTTGAAATTTGACGTATTGAGTTAATGTTAGCCAAGAATATCTTTAAGAAGACGAAGAAGCCATTATCAACAGCTCTCCTAATTTGAACTAGGTCGTGTAATAGGGTTACGAGAAGGCAGATTTTCTTTCCGTGATATTGTGGAAAGACATTGGCGGAAAGTATCCTCTGATCAGGATTGTTGGGAACAGTGGTCAAGGGATAGTACCACCTTAAGAAGACCGGGTTCCGATCGGCAACGTGTCACTACCGAGAGGGAAGGTCACCGTATACGGGATATGGCTGTAGTGAATCGTACTGCGTCTGAGGCAGAAATTCGATCTGCAGTTGGGTACCACGGTGACACAACAAACTGTTAGAAATCGGTTACTTCAAAGACAGCTCTTAGCCAGGTGTAATGTTGCGTGTATTCCCCTGACTCTAAACCATTGCCTTTTGTGACACCAGTGGTGTCAAGCCAGAACTCATTGGTGAGTGGAAGGGGGATTTGTTGTGTTTTCTGATGAAAAGCAGATTTTTCTTTGGTGCCAGTGATCACAGTGTGTGGTTCAGATGGACGTCTGGGTAACACATGCAACCAAACTGTCTGCGCCCTAAACACTTGACCTACACCTGGAGTAATGGTTTGGGGAGCAAGTTCCTATGACAGTGGGAGCACTCTCGTGCTTATCCTAAACACACTGACTGCAAATTTGTACATCAGTCTGGTAATTGTACCTATAGTACTGTCATTCATGAACAGCATTCTGGAGTGTTCCTGCAGAATAACTCGCGCTTTCACACCTCTGTTGTAACGCAAGGTGCTCTGCAGAGTGTTTATATGTTACCTTGGCCAGCGAGATCTCCCAGATTTGTCTCAAATTGAACATGCAATGAAATATCATAGGATGATAGCTCCAGTATCATCCACAGCCAGCATTGACCGTCCTAGTATTGACACAAGTTCAACAAGCAAGGATCTCCATCTGTATGACGCAATGCACGTTTACAGGCTTAAATTCACAATTCTGGAGGTTACAACCGGCTATTAATGTAACAGCATTTTACATTTATAATGCATTTTCTTGAGCTTAAATTAACCTGTGATCCTGAAAATTTAATCAATTATGCATGTTTTCTAGACAATTGCATTGTCCAAATTTCATTACTCTTAAATAGTTTTTTCTTGGTGTTGGGATCTTTTCCGTCAATGTACTTATAACCACTAATATATGGAAAAATATACTTTTTCCCACATTTTTAAGGTAATATACTAATGTTAATGCAGAATTGATGTGTTTAATAAGTGATGGAAGGAGCTATGTTTTAATCTTTGAATTTGCGTTTATAGTATATATGCAATAAATGTATTCATACATTGCATACATTTGTAATAATATGAAAAGAAATAAATACAAATAAAATTTGTAAGAGGAAAATTCATTTTTTCCTGTATTAAAATGAAAAAGAAAATTATACAAATATATCATATTTCTTTTTCTCATTTTTCTGAAGGGAAAAAATGTCTCGCTACACAAAAGCAATCAGTAGGACTCTCCGGTACGTTTATCTAAAAAATGTTGCTGACTCAAAGATAATCCTTTATCTAATTAATGCAATAATAGCGCAATTGTTTATATTCTAAGAGAGAGTTGGTTTCAGACATTTCTAATCGGGTTTGTTTATGAGGTCACATGGGTATTAAATTTGTCTCTTGGGCTGAAAATATAAATGATTTCAAATAAAAATAATTATTTGAAATTAAAAGCAAATAATTCAATTATTTTACTCTTTATTTGTAAAGGAATAAAATTTTTAACAGGGCAAAATTTTAAAAATATAATCATATTTTAAAAAATTGTCAGTATATGAATACAAGAAACACATTTCTATAATAAATATTAAGTAAATTTTCCTTTGTGCATGCTATTTTCTAAAATATTACCCTTTGATGTATAAAAACTTATAGAATTATAAATTGTTCATTCTCTTTATACCTGGATTTAATTTTAGTATTATACATGTCTTTTGTATTTCAAAATATTTGAATAATACTGAAATTTAAAAAAAATATATAAAAATGTAATGTGTTTTTTTTAAAAAAACTTATTATTCCATGTAAATAAAAATAGCTACAGTGTAATAAGGCTATATTTAACTTAAAAAAACAACTATTGCTAACAATTATAACTACTATTTTAGAAAATATGCGCAAAGTAAAACTTATTTAATATTTCTTACAGAAGAATATATTTTTTAAAGTTATGCTTATATTTTAAGGACTTTTTACACACTTTTTTGAAGACACACTCCTTTAGAAATAATGTGTAAAACAATCGAATTGTTTAATTTTTAACCTCAGAGAATTGCATCTAATTGAAAATTATTCATATTTTCAGCTCTCGAACAAATTTAACACTCATGAGACCCCTTATGCTAAAGTAACAAAGAAATTCGTGTAAAAAAAAATTGAATCAAACTAACTTAATGTTAGCATAAGTTACCTAACGCGGTCTTAAAATTAGTTTTGTTTACTACTATTTTTGAAGTTTAATTAAAATTTTTAAAAACTCGATCCCGTTTTCGATACAAGAATTTGTTAAGAAAATACTTTGATAGTCTTCTTTCAAATTTTATTAATTATAAAATGGTTCTAAGATTAAATGGGAACATTTTTTGCAGTTGATTAACTTTTACTTTATTCGATTATTTCTATACTTGCAACATCTTCATTTTAAGAAAATTAATAAGTAAAATGTGATACAAAAACTTCTTCATGAACTAGTGATTTTTTTCAGTTAAAAACGATGCTTCTGAAATTAAGTTCTTGAATAAGTTTCTTTTTAATATATAAGAGGGCAAATTAAAGGTCATTTAATTAAAGTTACAAAATGCGAGAAAGAGCAAGAATAAATTAACCTCATATATTAAGCCTTTCTGATCATATGAAGAACTAAAAAGGTTTGAATCACCTTAATCGATTTAGTTCATAATAAAAATATCCGTTGAAACCATTTTTTTTTATTTAATTGAAAATTCGCTATTTTTGATATTTAGGTAATCTTTATGTATTTTTAATTATTTTTTCCTTCAGAATTACTGGATCCAATGACAAAATAATTGATAGTTATTTACTAAACAAGCCTTGAACTTTCTTTATAATTACAACAAAGCAGTCATTTTACAATGGATCCCATTAAATGTGAGTATCGAAGGTAATTAAAAGACAAACTTACTAGACAAAAGAAGAACACTTGAGGCACAAGACAGCAAACTAATTCCTCCAGAGTCAGTTAAAAAACATATTTTTGAGAAATTAGTGAATACTCTTAAGTTTGACCAGGCAGCAAAATCAATAGGCGTTTCCTGGGTTAACATTCAAGACACTTCTAAAATGTTTTGTCAAATATCCGTGAAAAGGGTGCGGGAAACTTCAGATTGCAAACGGGTATTGGCACATCATCTTAATAAAGTATGCATCCTTCCATCTAGTACAATGGCACTCAACTTGCGGGCTGCATGTGGCCTTCCGGCCTTTTCTAAGTCACCCTGTCATGGCCCATTGCACTAAAAAATTCAATTATTTATGAACAATGTACTTAAAATTTAGCGGGAAACTCCATCAATCAATCAATCACATATAGCAATTTTGCTAACAATTTTTTTTATATAGTAGAATGTAAACAAGAGGTTGGTCCAAGGCGAGAGGTAATCGAAACTACCCAATAACTCAGTAAAAGATGCAGAAAAAAGTTAATGTTTTGTGTGTGTGTTTGATTGAAAGGTTAATTCATTATAAAGTAAAAACAAAAAAAAAGTTTTAATATTTGAATTAATTTTAGGTTGTCTAATGTTGCTTTGGCTTTATAGTGTTTTTCCCTTCATGGTGCGGCCCGCTTGAAATACCTGCCATATGTATTTGTCCCGGTGGGGAAAAAAGTTGAGCACCTTTAATTTAGTATATGCCAAATTTGTAATTCGAGTATCATAAATGCAGAACATCTTTTTATATGCCTAGAACTAGATAAAGAGTCTCAAAAACGTGGTGAGATAAGAACTTCCATGAACGTAAAAACTACATATCTTATTTTAATTTTCTTTGTGGTTCAAATTTTTAAATTTTTACTTTTCTTCCCATGTTGATTCATTCTGGTTCGTACTTTAAATATTTGTTCTTTTTTATTATTTATCATTGTTATTTTGTGACACTTGAGTTGTTTTATATGTTTAGATTGATTCATCCAATACAACCAAATGTAACGAGCACATCATAATTATTAAACTCTTATTTAAAATTTTATCCTTATTTAAAATGCCTTAAACTACTACATACCTCTGATTATAACTTTTTGAATTTACTATCTCTTTAATACAATTTTGTTTCTTCTGAAAAATAATTAATATATATATATATATATATATTATACTGTAACGACAAACACAAATGGAATGAAGTACTCCGACTAAAAAAAGTAGTAAAAAATGCATACAGTATATAAATTTTTTTCTTTTGATTTTCGAAAATAGTTTTCAACATTTACTTTACATATCATAATCCCTCTCTGAAATTCCTGAGTTTGAGAAAGAAATATTTAGAAATATTTTTTAAAATATAAAGAATGCATGTAAATCCTCAAAACTTTCAATATTTTCGGTTGTCTCACTTCACTTTTAATATATTCAAATAAATACAATTGTTTAGATCTGAGATGGAAAGTAGAAATTCCCCCGGATTAACAACACATCGGGGCTTTCAAAATGGTTGGAGGATTGAAGCTTGAATAAAATTTATTTCCAACGGAAAATCTTAGGATTTCTTATTGTTCAATAATATCTTCAATATAAAATAAAATTTAAAGCTTTATTACATTCATATTTCCTATAAAATTAGACATCATATTTTGGTCGAGATATTTCTTTCTGTATTTTAATTCACTATAATTTTAAAAGGGAATATATTTAATTTCATTACTTTGCTTTCTCAAATGATTGTTCTCATACATACTACCATTTTCTTTCCCTCAAAATGTTAGTGTTACATTAACCTACAAAGTTGAGGGAGTTGGAGAGTACTTTTTGTTTAACAGATCTATAAGAAACTCTGGCTCATAAAATAACGAAAGTCACATAATCCTTCAAAGGAATACATTTTTTAAAATAAAGAAAGTTGATAAAGATAGATTATGCATGTGTTATTAGATTCATTAATATTTATGTTTGCATTTAAGAAAAAAATAACTTTTTGCAGGATTATATGGATCTAAACGTTGAATTCTTTTCTTAAATAATCACATGTAAGATAGCTATGTTTATAATATATTTATTATAATACATATATATTAGTGTTCTTTGATTATATATTATGTGTTTTTGATAGGACGCAGTGTGTCTTCAGGTACACTTGTGGCTTCACATCTTTTTTGATGGAATTCTTAAGATATTTTTCAAAATTTTCCTTTCGACTCAAACGTTTTATGTTCATTGCTTTTTATCAAATTTATTTTAGCTATCATTATTATTATCTATTATTTCATCAGGGTCGTCCCTTGCTTGATGAGTTTCAACTTCACCCAAATGAGTTTGCAGTTGACCATTTCTTTTTTCTATATATTCTGTTCATTTACAATTATAAACCATAGTTAGTCGTACAATACAGCTATAAAAACCAATAAGTCGTTCACAGGGGGAACATATTTTGTAACTAAAGTGGTCGCGCGGAAAACTCAGTCATTCCGAGTACCGCAAGATTGTAAAAAATGCTTGCTACTCCCAAAAAAGAGGGAGATATGCGATAAATACATTTTAGTTCCCCTGAAAGCTGCCATATAGGAGGGTATTGACGAGGTCATGGGTAACAAATAAACAGTTTTTCCAGAACTAAAAATTTCGTGAACTTGGGGTGGCTCCATGCCCCGCATGACCACTCATGGTTTAAACCTTATTTCAAGAGCTTTAATCATACGTATGAAAGAAGGAATATTCGTCGTTATCAATAATATTAGAATTTATTAAAGCTTTATTATGTTCTATTGGTTTATTTGAAAAATTCTACTATAGGCGATAAATGAACTGGGGCACTGAGATCTCAGAAACTCTAGTACACAAATCGATTTTTTAAACACCTACTTATTTGTTTCAGGAATTTTCTTTCAAAAAGCCTAGAAATTTTAAAGTTTTCTGAAAACAAATTGTTTAGTCTACTTGTGCTTTGGCGTTTTCGTAATTAGTAGTTTCTGAACTCATTTCCTTTTTTGCTCTTTTCAGATGAGGGAATCCCTTAACGACTTTATAATAAGATCCAAAGAAAAGTTAGAGAGACATTACTTCAAAGATGCACTGAAATTCCCTTTTCTGCATCAGAAATCCATGGCGCTGTTAATTATAAATGCAAATATGCAAAAGAGGTAGGAATTGGAAGTCATTATGTGATTTTTGAGGGAAAAGTTTTGCAGTTTATTATAAGCTATTATCTTTTAAGAAATGAAAATGAAGAATGAAAAGGGATGCGGAACGTCCATAATGACAAAAATATGCTTCCTCATTGAGAGCCACTTATATTTTCGGAAGAAAGACTATACTGTTTTTTTAAAGAAAACTCTACTTCATATATCGTTTTCATGTTCATATTAAAAATTATGAAATAGTTAAACAAAAACTTTATATAAATAAAAATAAAATAATACGCAAAGTGAACTGTCTAAATAACTTCATTGTTCGTTATCTTTTGGAGGATTTTAATTATTTTAAATACGGTTTTCGAAATATTTTTATTTTCTTATCCGCTGTTATTTTTACTTCACACGAGATGCTAATTAAGAAACATAATTGTATTTTTTGTAGGAAATGTATTTTCCTTTTATTTTAATTGTTAGTTTCGGAAAGAAAGTATTCACTTCCTTTTTATGATATTTTTAAAATTTAATAGTTAATACGAACGATTTATAAACCAATTGTATATGCGTATTTGGTTTATTTTTCTTATAAAGAAATACATTTAAAATATAAGAAGTGTCATTGTTTTAATTTTATGAAAAATAAATACATTTAATGGCCTCCGAAATATTCCAAAAGTTTATGATAACTTTGAGATGGTTAAAATATTAAATAATTTTAATTTAATAAACTTTTGAAAATTGTTTTTTTAAATAATTCAACTTCTAAAGAAATGTTATGACGTTTTTTCACAAATTTATTAAAATTATATAATAATTTAAAGTAAAATAAAAATATCAATATTTCATTCATAAATTTCTTTCACTTGTTAATAAATTACAAGTAAAAAAAATCGCTAATGCCTTCCATTTAGTTTCTTTTTTTTATCTTTAAGAAAACTCAGAAGTATTCCGGATCAATCTTACGTAAAAACATTTCTCAGTTCTTTAGGCGAGAGTTTGTAGAAAATTCACATAATCCTGATTATAATATAAAATCTATCCGTAACTGATATATTTAACTATAATTTATAGTCTAAAACTCTTATTTTATTTTATTTTAAACTGTATCTGTCTAGAAATAATATTATGGCCATGTAAACTTTATTTATACATTTTAAAGGATTTGAAATTGGTGCTTAAGAATAAATGAAGAGGACTTGTATTATAATCCCTATTTATTCACATGAACCTAATTCATGTGCTTTTTCATTTCTTTTCTTGTTAATAATCTGCAACAAATCCTTGTACGCATTTTCTTTCTCAGGAAGATAAATATAATTTTCAAAAGATTTTGATATGATTTATTTTATATATTATATCAAATCTACATTACATAAGAATCACAGATTATCTTTGCTTATCATACATTTGTTAAAAATTTTAATTATACATTTGTTAAATATGCATATACAAATACATTTGTTAAATATATATATACATATACATTTGTTAAATAAATATAAAATGCATATACCTTTTTTCAATTAATATTCGATACTAAGTAAAGTTATCAATATACTCAATACTTTCATTTAGTATATTGATAATATTTAGTATACTTTCATACCCATAGTATAATGCATATTTCTAATACACAAATGTATTAAATTATTCTTTAATCTGTATTTAAATATTATGTGTGCTTTTTCTTTTTTTTTCTAATACCATCCAATCGTGTCACATCCAATCTCACAAAATTTATCAAAGCTAGAGCTAAATACGTTTTTCGTTATTTGCAGCTTTGAGCACCGTATATTTGAAGGCAAAACTATCATATTTTGTTAAGTCATAGTAGGTGTTTTTCGTCCTTATATAATCAACAAATAGAATGTTGAATTTTTTCATTCTTTTGTCTTTTTGACAGGGTGCAGTGTGTTTTGTGGTACACTTGTGGCTTCATATCTATGGAGATCTTTAGGTAGTATTTGAAAATCTTCATTTCGACTCAATTGTTTCAAGTCCATCGCTTTCGCCAAATTTAGTTTCGCTATTGCGTTCTTTCCTTGCTTGATAAATTTATTTTGCCGACATTTTGATTTCATCCCATGCAGATCGCATATGCCCTTATCTTTTTTTTATATTTTGTTATTGACATTTATATACCGTATTGAGTAGCACACCACAGCAATTTAACCCACTAAGTTTTTCAAAAGGGAAAGATATAGTCTGTTCATAGAAAATATTTTGGAACAAAAGTGGCCGCACGAGGAGATTAGTCACCCCAAGTACCTTAAAGGCGGTATCACACGTAAATTTTCCGTGCAATTTTTTGGCCCAACTTTTCGAAGAATCTAAGGGGGAAAGGTTACCGTAAACAAAACGACATGCTCTGACGTCAGCCACGCCCTTTCTCCACATTCAAACATTACTCGCTGATTTTTCTGCTTCTAAAACGACCATCAAATTATTTCATTTATTCCGCTCGCGCTTTTGTTTATGGAGGGAAACAGAAATGGAGCATCATTCTGTTTAAAATATTATACGCAGTTAAAATATTGTACACTATTAAAATATTATACGCCATATCTGATGCGTTTGAAGCGAAGCTACCACCGTTACCGCCATCTTGTTTGTGACGTAGGGTGCCGGAGAACCATATTGGCTTGAATTTCAAGCAACTTTCATTTAGAGCAACTTTCTCAGCTCACTGGCAAAAAGTTGTTCCAAAGCCATTGCTATGGCAACGGAGTAAAAATTGCACGAATTGGACCAAAAATTGCACCAAACGTGTACGTGTAATAAGGCCTTAAGATTGTAAAAAAAAAAAAAACGTTTTCCATTCCCCAAAAAGAGAAAGATATGTGACAAAATACATTTTAGTTCCCATGAAGACTGCCATATAGAGGTCATCCGGAACAAATAAACAGGTTTCGCAAAATTAAAGGTTTCGTGAGATTGGGGTGACTCTGTGCCCCTCGCGACTGCACTCAGGTTAATGATAACTTTCTTCACTTTAAGGAATAAGGATTATAACATTAGATAAATCGGGATGGTTTTAAATCTTGCTTGTGACAAATTTGAGTATCTTTATTGCTTTGAAGGATATTTTCTACTATCTTTTTTTTAAAAAAAATCATTATACGCGTGTAAATTTTTTACAAATTACGAATATTTTTAAATACATGATACTGAAAGGGAAAAGAAACACTTATGGTAGAAATACGGTAATCGAACTCACTTTAAATATTCTTGCAATTTGTTCTAAATACTAATAATTCAAACACCTTTTTTTCTCTTTTTTATAAATGTATCTGAAAAGGTGTCATGATTAAATTAATTTATTTTTAGAAATGTGAGTGTAACTCACAATACATTTATTCAAAGAAATAATTACACATTCACGTCCCTCTCTTGTGAAACCTGATTTATTTACATGACATTTTCACAATGACATTCTAAAAAGTTTTTTTTTTTAAAAAAATAACTGCTAATTAGATAAGTCGTTTTTCCATTAACTAATTACCATTATGAATGGTCTAATTGATTAACTGCATCAATGCTAAATTTTCCCGGAATTCTAAGCAGACATGCTCAATTGTATAAGTTAAAAGAAACAAAAAAACTTTTGCGAATTATTCTACCATAAATATATAACGATTTCTTTTTATGTTTATTTAGTTGTCAAAAAAAGTTGCAATTTGCTTCAATTACTGAATAGAATTAAAACATAAAAAGTGCTCAGTAAATTTCTAACATTGAACACTCCGATAATGGAGTATGAAGCGTAGGCATTTATGTAATTAATTGCATATGCCTATTAAAATATTTTATTTAATGGTATTACAGGCTAAGAGGATGAAGGTGGTTTGAAATAATTTGTATGCATAAAGGGCTAGAATCCTTTCCCGTACATTACATATTGTTGCCACTAATTTATCTGAATCATCATCTTCGTTGCTGGAAATTTTTCTGAATTTTCTTATTTTTTATGGGATCTCAGGGGTGTTAATTTTGTCTAGGGGCTAAAAATATAAGCAATTTTCAAATAGGTATAATTATTTGAAATTAAAAGTAAATAATTCGAATCTTTTACACATTATCTTAAATTAATTAGGTTTCAAAAAATTACAAAATTTTAAAATATAACATAGTTTTAAAATTTATAATCATATGATAATAGGAAACATTTCTGTAATAAATATTAAGTAATTTTCACGCTGCGCATGCTATTTTCTAAAATAGTAGCTTTTGACACATAAAACTTTAAACAATTATAAAATGTGCCATGCTTTTAAACACCTAACTAATTTTAGTATTATACATCTTTTGTATTTCAAATATTTAAAAATATTGAATTAAAAAAATTATCCACGTAATTTTTTTTATTTTTTTATAAAAATGTAATTTATTACTTTATTTATATAAAAATAGCAACAATGTAATTAGAAAACAGTTACCTCTACAAATAAACCTATTGCTAGTAATTAGAGCAACTATTTTCGAAATTATCATGCGCAACGTAAACCTTAATTAATATTTCTTACAGAAATGGTTAAATTGTTAATATGAAATATAATTTGGAAAATTATGATTATATTTAAAACATTTTACACTTTTTTGAAGCTTCATTCTTTTATAAATAATGCGTAAGAGATTCAAATGATTTAATTTTAATTTCAAATAATTATATGTATTTGGAAACTGTTTATATTTCCAGCCCTCGAGACAAAACTAACACCCCTGAGACCTCTTATGCTTTTACAGTGAAATATCTTCTGTATTAAATTTGATCTCGTCAGAAGTAAAATTGTCTCTATGAATTGTCTATATGTCAATGCGAAATACTGGTATGTCTTTCTTAATACTTTTTAAAAATTATTATAACTATTTCCTTTAAGTTGAAAAATTATATCATCATTACATTCTCCTTAAAGATATCTTTAAGATATGAAAAAGCTATATTATTATTTTAAATTCAAACGACGATTTTAGTAATCATATTATATTGGGTTGGTTTTGTTGACATATACGTCTCTGATTGTATAATCTTGATTGAAACATCTATGTAATATCCATACATATATTTCAGACAGATAAATAAATCAATCATGACAAATATGATGAAAATAAATTTAATGAAAACTATATCATTTTTATTATTAATTATTAATGTGTAAGCAAATATAAGGAAAATATTACATTTATTCTATTTATAAAATCTACTAAATTTATTAAATTGATAATGTTAAACTTTTATGGTATAAATTATATGCAATATTTGCATAATGTAAGATTTTCTTAATGCCCACGGTAAAAGTTTTTGTAGATCTGAAATGTTAGCTTAATTTCAAAGTGAAATTTTTAAAAAAAAAATGTTTCTTTATTAAAAACGTCTCAAAAGTAGAAATAATTTCCTTTTCCTAAGATCACAAAATATACCCCAACTTAATAAGATAAAAGAAATTTACAATAATATTAATATAAGTAGCATTTTTATTTAAAAGAAAAAAGTAGTATTTTAGCTTAAAACACACACAAAATTATTCTTTACCAGTATTTCAAACCCAAATATACCTAATTTAATTAGCAAAGCACAACATTGGGCATGTTACGCAAAGCCAAAAATAATATTTTCAAAAAGTATTTTGAATCTTATAAAAATTCTGGTAACTATTTTTATCTAAGGGGAGACCAGTCTTAAATCTTTCTTCAAAACGATTCATGGAAAAATATTTAATTTTCAAGTTTTGTTAATTAAATTTTATTTCATAAATCATTATCCAATGAAATATTGGTCGAATTACGTTTACATCGTCTACGTGAAACTTCGCAAAAGATCCATTAACTTTACATTTTCTTTCATTTGAAAAAAAATAAAATTATATGAAAGTGTTATTTGTATTAAAATTTTGCTGTGCTTTAGATAAAAGAAAATTAATAAATTAATTTAAAAATTAAGAGGTATTTTAGTCTATGTGTTGTATTTGAAGAACCTGAAAACAAAAATAAAATTTAAGTTTTCAAATAAATTACCTATTTATAATTTTTATAAGAAAGCAATGCAACCAAATAAAGAAAAAAATAATCCTGAAGTGTTCTGTAGATTACAAATTACTAAGTATTACAAATTACTTCTTTTGCTTTAAGGTTCTAAAAAAACATTATTTTTTCTTTTCATTGCGTTTACTATTCTTTAAAGAATCCATACATTTATTTTCTTGCAAGTTGCTGAATATTCTCAAAAAGTTTTGAAATTTCAATTCAGCATTAATGTTTTCTAATTTATTTACTGGGATCATCAAACGAAACAAGTACAATTTTTTTTAAAGTAACCAAACTAACTTAAATAAGTTTTTCTCTGTGTTAATCTGAGATTTAATACATGAGCATATTTTACATGGTGTATTGACTCCGATACTGTTCTTCAAATCGAAGGAGAAGAGGATTTTTCTATTTAACATCGTGTGGATGTTCTACATCATGGGTGGGCATTAAGTCGATCGTGGTAGATTGGTGGACCGCCAAGACATTTTGGGGTGATCACCTGAAGATTAGGAGTTAGTAATTATATTCCGAAATATTCAAGATTGGTTGATAGTATTCACACCAAGTGTTCTACTGACTGTAAGTACGAGAACTAACTGTAGATGAAAATGTTTAATTTTTTTAAATGTATTTTGAATTTTTTGCTAATAAATGCATCATTTGATATTATTATCTTTGCGGCTTTTATTATTATGTTTGTATCTTGCATTTTGCTTTAAACGCAGTTTTAAAAGTGTAATTTTTTTTCAATTTTAGATATTTACGTACCGTAAATTCCGGCGTTTTACGCACCCCTATACTTTCAAGTTACCATTTTTAATATTTAGGTATATTTGCCAAGCAACGCTCACACACACACATCATCCTTTTTTTTACTAAGAAACCTAACATGTACGGCACAATGCTCTTATATTTTGGAGTTATTTATTCGAGGTATTATTCCAAGCTTTAGAAAAAAAATTAGTATGCATTCTAGAATGTCAACCGTTTACGTTCATACGAGATGTCATTTCTTTTAAATAAAGATTATTTCGATATATATAAAAGTCTAATTTTATCTATTCCCTTTGGGACGAGCGTCCCATATGCGCGCTGACATGAAACACCGTCAGCAGCCTAGGGTCCCACTGGCGAGCCAGCGTGTTTCTCCCACACACAGGCCAACGATTCACGGGCAAGCCAAGCACCTGGAACATTTTTTTAAGTTCAGTGTTTTGGCAATAGATGGCATTCTATGTCCATAACATTTGAGATACATGGAGATCTGACCTTCTACTCGAAATGAGAGAAATATTACTCACAAATACGTGATTTTTGTTTTATGAACATGAGGGAAACGGAATGTTTCCGTATTGAGTGCCTTACGACTGCTTTTGAAACGAACATGATTTGTTTATAGTGAAGATGAGAGATTTATTTTTGCTAAAGCTTTTCATTTGGGTTTTGCAGTCACGTTTTTTATGGATAACTAGATCTGATAGACAAAATTTGTTTTTTATTTTTACTTTTTTTACAAGGCCGACTTTTACAAATGCTGACAATAAAATGTTTAAAACTTGTACTTAAACAGAAAATGGCTGAAGTAAATAAAGTATATTAATACGAAATATATAAAGCATATGTCGTTCGTATAATATACAGAGCAATATTGAACGACGCATTTATATTTCGATATTTTTATGGATTTAGGCTTAACTACATAAAACCCTCCGCCTGTGAGTGACACTTGCGATAGAAACCTCCGGGCCTGGCGGTAAACACACATTTGCGTCCTTCGTCGCGAAAGGGCTATGCTCATCTCTGTTTTTCATTTTTAAAGCTAACATTTTCATACGAGGCATATAACTCGCATCCGTAAATTTATACTTTATTTTTGGTTAAAAGTGCGTGTTATACGCCGGATTTTTTTATGGGTATATATTAAGTTATAATAAATATTGTAGACATTTTTCGTAGCACATCACACATACGCCACTGAGTGGACCGCAATACCTTAAAAAATTAGAAGTAACCCGTGCCCTGGAATAGTCTGCCCACCCCTGTTCTACATGATCACATAAATTTCCATAAGATTTTAGAGACGTAAGAACATAAGAAAAGCAAGCAAAACTTACCAAAACAGAACCACAAGGAAATATTTTTATGAAAAAAAATTAGCTTCGAGGATGAAACACTTATAAAATGAATGCAAATACATACAAAAAATATTTTAAGATCACGTGACAGGTAGTTGTAACCAACAGAAATTCTGATGTGGTTTTATATCGTTTGTCTATGGGGATTACATGGTTGAAACCGTAGAAACATTGTTTCCCATTCAACTTATAGTGCTGTATGCTGCTTCGAAATTGTAGCTGGCAGTTGGTGAAGTTTTTTCAAGCATTTCCCAACATTAATTTACTCTGATCTCTGGCTTTTAGATCCAGGATCATACCACGCATTGAATAGCTTGCATCTTCAACTTTTCATGAGTCCCATTGTACAATGTGGCGTAGCTGTGTCGTTATGAAAAGGAATCAAGGACCTGTAACTATGGCGACCAGTTTTTTTGACAAGGAAAAGGAGAACGGAAAATTTAAGAAAAAATTACAACGTAAATATGTGAAACATTTTATCTCAAACATAAATAAACTAATTGCGCTTAGATTTTTTTAATTATCAATGAATGAATTTTTTTGTCATTATTCAATTTTCTAATGTATTGGCAATTTCGGAACAAGAAATGTCTGTCCTTCGTACTGAATTTTACGGTAAGTGCTACAACTAAAATATCAACATTCAATCTTGAATTCTCATTTGTCCAAAAATCATTACCAATTGAAAGAAAAAAAATCTTTTCAACTGCTGCATTAGTTCCTGGGCAGCACAATGTAAAATTAACAAGAATAATTAAAATTTTACATGTAATGGTTTTATTTTTGAAATGGTTAAATATTTCCACTCATCTTTTACCAATTTCAACTTCTTGATTTTCACATTGTTCTAATTTATCAGAGTTTAAATATACATTCAGTATTCTAATTTCTTCAAACAGACACATAACAGTTCGAACTGCCATCTCTGAATAGACATTGACAGATCAGTTTTAAAATAGTAAAAAGGACAAGTAGGAAAACACTTTTTGAGGAAGGACGGAACCTACAAAAGGATTGTCCTCCCTATAGGATGACAATTGGTCACCTTACTGTAACACCCCTAAAAAGACGCATGCGAGTATAATTGCAATGTATCAGTATATATTATTGAAAGAAGTTACAATATTTTGCACTACTAGTTGAACCTTTCGGGAAGATGTGAAAGTCAGGGCGAGTGCCAAGACATGTAGCTAATATTTCCAAGCAATTCACTTCCAAAGAAGCTAGTGATTTAACGTTTGTGTTCTCCCCATTCTATAAATGTCAATGCGTGTATAAGTATTAATCAAACGGCATCTCTCATACGTAAATAGTACTAGATTCAATTGCTGGATGACGTCCAGCCTTGTATTAATTGCCATTCAAAAAGATATTTATTCTTCTTCTACTTGAAAAAAATGTAAAGAGTTACAATACGTCGATGCCTAGTAGTGTGTATCATCTATCATGCAATTTTTCCAACTAACTGTCATGTGTTCTTTCTCACCTTCAGTACGATAGACCAGTCGTCTGCAGCCATGGTTTCTCAAAGGTTTATGCTTCTGAATAAGTCAACAAAAAATTGTATAGGGGTTTGAAATACTCCCTATCAAAATAATATGAATTGTCTTTGGACTTATTACACTGGAACAACTAACTGGTCATCCTTCAAAACGAGGTTCATCGTGTAATAGCCTTCCCCCCAATGGGGGACAATAATACCAACAATACACTTTATACCCTTTAACATATATAATGTTGTATTTACTAATGCCACCCGATTGGCATGTGCTAGATCTAGGCAAATGAAATTCCTTGTGGCAAAGATTTAGATTGCACGCTTGTCGTTAGCTGTAGTCTAGTTAGGTGAGAGTACGATTTGGCTCCTTTCCATCCCAAATTTGAGAGAGAACAACCTAGTGGTAGCAAGGGACCTCTGATCTCTCCCCTTCCACCAACCTCATGAGAGGACTTGAGACTCGACGGCTATTTAGAGAACCTCCCATGCCGCGAAGGCACTATACATATACAAATATATCCATGGGGTATATGTCCATATATATCCAAATATATCCATATATCCTCCGGGGTTCCTACACAGGTCCTACGGCACAGCATTCAACGTTGCTAACCCCTATACCGAATGGACGGCACTATACATAATACTACCTTACCATATTTGACCCTAACTGAGTGCTTTTCAAACTTTCAACACTTACGACCCCATTTTCAATTCTAACTTCCATCGCGTCCCCCCCCCTCCTTAAAATAGCAATGTATTGAATTCAATAATATTGTACTTTGACTAAAGCTACAATACGACTTTAATTATAAACCGTACTAATTATCAAGATAAGTATTAAATTTTGTATATAATTTTATGACATGCTCAAAGGTTCCCTGGTAATTATTAAAACTGTTCTCAACTTAATACAGTTAAATCAATTATAAAATACATTGTGCAGTATTGATGCATTTATAAATGCATTATATCAGTGTAAATGTGTATTTGATTTTTTATTACGTCAGAATGTATTTTGTTTTTCTGCCTTTCAGTAAATTCATATATTTTTTAAAATAATCTTTTGTTTTCGACTTTTCAATATACTCGCGCCTCCCACGTCGAGTTATCACTCCTCCCTTGAGGGGGGAGGTACATCATAGTTTGAGAAACGCTGCCCTAACGCTTTTACTGGTTGATCTTTTGGTCTGTTATCATTGCTCGTTCCACTGATGTACTAATTTTTCAGCTTCGTTTTTAATTTTTGTAGGTCAAAATAAGATGACACAAATTCAAATTAAATAGATATGTAAATAAATAATAATAAACAAAAGAATTCTATCAGTTTACCAGATAAGTAATCGCTTGTATATGAATTCCATTTAAATTAGCAATAATAATCAATTTAACTTGAAATAAAATTTTATTTTCATTTGTAGCACAAATAAAAGTGTTTGCATATCTATAGAGAGGTAATTGAATCCTATATTATACCTTGAATTATTCTAAATTAATATTATTATATCACATTTATATCATTTCATAATCTCCTATATACAAAATCTCTGTCACTCATAATTTTTAGATTTCCAAAAATAGCACAGTAATATTTTTAGTGTGCAATAGCACAGTATATATTTTATTCTAAGTTAGTTTTCCATTTCTATTTCATTTCAAAATACTTTGAAACGTTAAGTCCTGTTTGGACAAATAAATAGTCAAAATAATCTCATTTCAATTGAAAAAAAAGTGACATTTCACTGAATAAGTGCAATTTGTTTCAGTGACAGGTGAAAAGGCATAAACAATTCTCCTGCAACATTTTTTTAATATCTTCAAGAGAAATATATGTGTTTTTATCTCTCTCTCTCTCTTTTGAATTTCATTTCAAATTCAAAACACATTTCTAAGTTAGTTACAGAAAATCCTCCAACACAAAGTTTTCTAAAGAAATTGACAATGCTTTTCTGTTTCGAAAACACAATTACCTTTTAGGGACAAACAAAGGAGGAATAACATTTCTCTGCATTCTTTCTTTATATTTGAAGGAAATAACAATAGCATACAAATCAAATTTTCGGAGAAATAATTTTTGAATAAATTATATCGAATAATGATTTTTTTTTAAGTTGATTAAAATATAATTAATTTTATTTTTTATTCCAAACTGCCATCTTCCGATGGTTTTGTAACTAAATTTTAAATGCAAATTAGTTTTTATTTAGATAAATTTAGTTATTGTTCTTTTGTATTAAACTTATATTTCTTTTTGTCCAATATATTTGTTTAAAAAAAAGCATATCAGTCTAACCAGGTTTATATAGATATAGATCCGTACTATAGGTTGTAACTCAAAAGATATTTTGAAAGAGATAACAAGGAAATTGTCATCACACACATACTGCTTTGCAGAAAACAGAATTAGAGTCATAATTTTACGATACATGCTAAAATTGTTTGAATTTTTGCTGAATTTATTCTGCAAATTGTTTGGAAAAATATAATAAAATGTATCAAAAAAATTCACAAATAAATATCAAATTATTCTTATAATATTTCCCTTTATTCAGCACATATACGTTTAAAATACTTTTATTCTGTGTACAAATGAATCTTTAAGGTATCCGACTGGTTGCGACAACTTTTTTTTTTAAAAAATGGAAATATATGGATTTTTTTGTTGTTTATACCTTTTTTTGGTACATTTAAAGAAAAATATGCTAAAATTAAGAAGAGAAAAATAAATTATTATGACTAAAAAGGGAAAAAATAGGTAAAAATTGACAAAAAAATAACATAAACGCGACCCGTTCTGTACCAAAGGTTTATGAAAAAATTTTCAATTTTTTAATTCTGATGTGTTGATATGTTATTCATTGTCGAAATGACCTTCAGGATAAGAGATATTTTAATTTTTACAAAAACTAGAGCACTTTATCTCCGTTACTATATGAAATTGCCTAAAAAAACAGGATTATATTCACATAAGGGACAATAAATTTTGTAATAAAACAGTGATTAATAAATCTGAAGGTTAAAACACTTCTACTATTATACAGAACTTACACAAAAAATTCCAGTTAATTATGCTCAGAATTTTCAGCAATCGCTGACCCCGTTCGATTATTTTATAAAAATCACATTTCGAGTAAAATGCTTTTTAAAGTGTGGCATCTTGCTTAAAGTAATGGCATCTGCTTTTACTAAAACACTTGTAGTTTAGGTTCTAGTGAATCGAAAATGATAAACTTGGTATTTTCGTAAAGCGAATAAGATGGCCTATGAAATAAAGTCATAAAAATTTTATCCATTTTTGGCAAAATTCTCAATTTTGTAGTCGGATACTTTAAATTCCCATTCTGTTTTTTTTTCTTTATTCTTAAATCAGTGCTTCTCCAACTTTCAACATTTGTGACCCAGTTTTCAAGCATAATTTTCATAGCGCCCCCATCATACAATAATAATATATTGAATTTTATAATATACTTTGACGCTATAAAGCTGCTATACCTTTAATTATAATCCGTACAAATTATTAAGCTAAGTATTAAATTTTGTATTTAATAATGATTAATTTTTGTATATAATTTTTTATGCTAAAGCTTATAATAACAAAATATGTAATATATATATAAGCCCATGGAGTCACACTGGTAATTATTAAACATTTTTTTAACGAAGTATTACTAAATTAATTTTCAAAGCCACTGTGCAGTACTCATACATTTATAAGTGTATTATATCATTGTAAATGTGTATTTTATATTTTAATTTCTCAGAATGTATTTTATTTTGCTTCATTTCATTAAATTAATAATTTTTTTAAATAAATTTTCTTTTAAACTTTTTGATATGCTTGCGCCTTCCATATAGGACTATCACGCCCCCAAGGGGAGTGTACCCCGCAGTTTGAGAAAAGCTGTCTTATATATTAAACTTAATTTGCATATCACGTTTTCTGCCTATCGGAGAAGATTGGTTGAAAATGCGGGCCCAAAAGAATTCCCCATAGGGTAGTGGAAAAACGCGTCAAGATCCGTCACAAGTATGCACTTTATGAAGGCATAGAGAATTTATATACTACAAAAAAAAATCAATGAGCATATGATGTACAGTAAGTAATTTACCTGATCAGTTACATCTCAGAAAAGTACTTTGAACACATAAAGCTGTCTACAATGAAAATTAAGCAGCAGACTTTGCAAAAACGGTACAGTTTTTAAAGAAATGCGTAATGTTCTGTTGATTTACGAACTGTATTTTAGTTTTTGGTGTTCCATCAAGAAGACTACGGAGGAACGGAGGAAATTAATGAATACATAATATGCAGTAATTTACCTGACCAAACACATCTCAGAAAATACTTCATAAAGGTATAAAGCTGTTTACAATGAAAATTAAGTTGCTACCTTTGCAAAAACAGGCTACTTTTTTTAAAAAAAAGAAATGTGTAAATGTCCACAGTTGTCTTTGGTATAGCACTCTGTTTGGCTGCTTCATCACATAGGCGACGAAGGGACACTAAATCCATTACCAGCGCATCTTTTTCAAAATACTGAAGGACGGTCTCGACACCCTTTAGTTCCTCTTTATGTGATATTTTAGGTGTTTACACTGTACCCCTAATGTTTACTTCTGCATTAGTTTTCAGCATTTGTTTCATTAACTGCGATCACCGCAAAAGTTTTTCGACCTACAAATGTTTGGCTGGGTTATCCGAACAGCCAGGTTATCAAATGCGAGTTTACGGGACTCTAAGGTATTTGAAATATGCGTTCTTTTGTGGTATCCGACTACCATAAAAGTGTGAATTTTGCCAAAAATTGGCAATTTTTTTATGATTTTATTTTTTGGTCATCTTTTTAGCTTAATAAAAATACCAATTAACAAAAACTACAAGTGTTTTAGTAAAAGCAGATGCCTATAATTTGAGCAAGATATGTCAAACTTTAAAACGCGTTTTATTAGAAATATGTTCTTTTGAAAATGCTCAATTTGAAATTTTTTGTATATGCTCTGTATAATAGAAATGTTTTAACCTTCAGATTTAACATTCACTGCTTTAGTGCAAAATTTACAGTCCCTTATCTTTATATAATCACTATTTTTAAAGCGCAGTTTCATATATCAACTAAGATAAAGTACTCCATTTTTTGTAAAAATTAAAATATCTCTTATCCTATAAATCATTTCAAAAATGATTAACATAGCAACACATCAGAATAGAAAATTTGTTCATAAATTTTTAGTACAGAATAGGCCGCGTTTATATTAACTTAACTCAGTGATGCAACAGCGCAAGAGGGCCAAGACCTACTGTGCCCAACTTAGTATACGGACCTTGCCCCTGAGGTGCATGGACAGATAATCTGGTCAGATGGTCAGTATGATGCGAAAACCCAGTGTTAAGTTCCCAATCAAGCTTGATGCTCATTTTATTTAACCACTGAAGGGAGGAAAGGCTGAGTCAACCTTGCTCTGCCCGGGGTTTGAGCCTCAGACCTATGGTGTGGAAGCGCGATGCATTAACCACTGAGCCTCTGGGCTTCGCGTTTATATTATTTTTTGTAAATTTTTACCACGTTTTCCCCATTTTTTTTAGTAGTAATAATTTCTTTTTAACTTCTTTATTTAGCATGTTCTTCTTAAAATGCACTAAACACATCTAAACAACAACAAAAAAATCCCTATACCTCCATTTTTTTCAAAAAGTTGTTGCAAATAATCGGATACCTTAATTTTGAATACGATTTATAAAAAATCCCATGTCCCAAACATTTAAAATATTCTAAAGTAAGAAAAATTGAATAGTGATTAAAATGAAACGCAATGGATTTTTCAGCAAAATTAAATAGAAACTTAATTCATTTGCTGAATCTTAAACGTATTTAACTGCAGTAAATGTAAAAATTAAATTTCTCTTCAAGATAAAAAAGAAAAACTGTCTCAAATCGAAGTAAACGCATTCAATAAAGGTTATTGAACTTTCCAAAAATGCATTTCGTATAACTTTAAACATCCCATACCTTCACTTAAGATGGACTGTGCAGCAATAAGAGGTTCATTGAAAACATCAGAAGTTTTCACTCAAAAATATGCCAGAACAGCAGATTTCCCTTGCGGAAAAGCGCCATTGAGATAACGCAGTTCATAAGGAGTTTACTACCTCCATAAATCCAACAGAAGATTAAAAGTTTTGCTACGTGCTTCGAAAGATCTGTTGCTTTTCGGAGATGGAATCAAAAAGAATATTTCATGAACCGCAATCGATAGGGAATCTTTTGGGGAAAGAGATTCAATTTAGAAAATTCCTAGGAGAAAAGACCTTTTATATATTAGAAAATTTTGATTGAATTCGGGGATGTATTGCAGCCTCAAAGGTTTATAGAATGACTCAAATGAAGTGGAACTGTCTACACTTTATCACATTAGGGTCTTTTTGATTCAAACTTAATGGGTTTCAGAAATTGTGTCGAGGTAGGTAAGAACAATAAAGTTTCTGAAAGCTTTAGAAATATCTTTTTAAATATTAACAATTTACGTGTATTTATAAGCATACAAGTTAAGCTCAGAATGTTTAACAATAAAGAAACAGGTTGAAATAAACACGCTACAAGAAACAATAACTGATTTAGTTTTTTCTTTTGTTTCGTTTTATTATTGTGTTTCATATTTTATTATTATTATGCTTAATGAGACTAAATCTTTCTACACATTGATTTATGTTTAAGATCGTATCTTCAAAATTCTTGATGTAGGACAAAGTAAAATTTCTGTAAAAGAATTTACTTTAAGATCTAATTGAAAACATTTTGTCCAGTTACTTAACAGACTGAATCGTAAATGCCCAATTTTGTTTACTTGAGCTTTAAAAAGGAGAGTTTTCTTAAAAAATTGGGAAAAGAGAATTCTCTGTTTCATTTTAAAGAACTGACTGTTTTTGTACCATATACTTTTTGCAAATGAATGAAGAAGAACAATTACGCGCCTCACTATTCCCAATCCTTTTTAAAAATAGGTAGTGGATTAATATAAGTATAAGCCCCCCCCCCATCCCTTTTAAGCGAAATCAACTTTTTGACCTTATATTTCTTTTTTTTTCCACTATTTTTAGATGGGTAGCTTTGATAAGAGGCTGAGCATGTAGGAAAAATCTTTTGCCTGCATTACGTCTCATTTTCGTAGGCAATAGTACACAGCCGTGTACTATTGGAAAATACCAACAATATAACGTTCTGCTCGTTTTTATTTGTACTGCAGATATTTTCGGGTTAAACAATAGGTAAGAAAAATTATTTTTAAACATTCCGTGTCTCAAACCAATTATGTCAAGTCAAGCGATTGGATAAATCATATTTCATTCAAAACGTAGTTTAACAGTAAAGAAAATCCTTGTTTGATTTCTGAATCTTCATGTCCTTTGACAAATTATTCCTTTCTCTTTGAGATATCATTTCTTAAATTAAAGACAAGACTCATCGCAATTGTCAGATACTGAGATATGTGACAAGTGTAAAAAAAAAAGAAAGAAAGAAATGTACTAAGCATTTCATGTGTGCTCTCTCTTGGAACAGATTGAAGTGCTGGAAAAATAAGTCAGCACGTTCGCTGCGAAAGCTGATGTGACGTGTACGTTTACTAGCACACTTCAAGTACAATGTCTTGAAAATTTTATACAGAACAGATGATAAGGCAATACTTCTCAAACTTTCAATACTTGCGACCCAATATTCAATCATAATTTTCCTCGTTCCTCCTCACCATACAATGACTATGTATTGAATCCTATTATAATGTACTTTAACACTAAAGCTAAGATGCGATCTTTATTATAAGCCACAAAAATTATCAAGATAAGTATTAAATTTTACTCTTAAGGAACAGATACTTTAAATATCCGAATGGTTGCGACAACTTTTTAAAAAAAAAAATGGAGATTGAGGGATTTTTTTGTTAATTTTAGATTTGTTTAGTACATTTTAAGAAAAATATACTAAAATTATAAGAAGAGAAAAAGAAATTATTATTACTAAAATGGGGAAAAAAAGGTAAAAATTGACAAAAAATAGCATAAACGCGGGCCATTTTGTACCACAGGTTTATGAACAAATTTCCATTTGTTTCTTTCTAATGTGTTGCTATGTTATTCATTTTTGAAATGATTTTCAGGATCAGAAATATTTTCTTTTTTTACAAAAACTAGAGCACTTTATCTCAGTTATTAGTCGCCAAATCTAGAGATGGAATCTGAAATTAGTCTCCAGATGTGGAATAAGATCTAAAAATAGGAAATCGTTAATCCTGATCACAACAATGGGGCAAAATTATTAAATTATTGTGTTGTCATCGGTCCTGGACAAGTCAGCAAAATTTCGAATTAATCTGATCTTTTAAATTGGGTAAAAATTGAGTTCATGTATTCCGTTACATAAAAGTGAAGCTTATAAAAGGGTGTAAAAAAACGTGTTTCTTTAAGTACATATTCACTAGCTGGACATTTTTTTTCTATTTTTGTAGCACTATCCAATACTACGGGGCTGCTACCAGGAAATTTGATGTATTAGTCGTCGTGTTGATCTAGAAAAGGGACAAAATATATTCCATTTTCTGATTATTGAGCTAATAAAAGTTTTTTTTTAACTAAATAGAAAGTGTACTACAAAACTAATATCTGCAAAATAGTTTTTACAGTGTTAACTAATAAATCAACAGTTGTAAATCATTTCAATCTGATGGGGAAAAAATGATTCGAAGTTCCTTTATCTCATTGAAGCGTCGTAAGAAAAAAAAGTCTTAACTAAATAAATGAAGATTCAGCATCACGTTCCTTATTCGAGTCATTAATATTGTCGAGATTAACTCATGAAATAAATAATGGGGTTGTTTGGTAGAAGGACATATATTTTATTGAGATGGTCTTCAGTGGGAATTGGAAGAAAGGTTATTTTTATTTTTTGATGGATGAGATGAATGATGTCGACGAGAAATATTTGAGTAAGTTATTTTTCTTGCAATTTTTTTTCCAATGGTTTTTTTTTAGTGATTAAAAATATTGATGAAGAATGACATTTTAATACAGTAGGGTCTCAAAAACTCAGCTTAATGTGGGACCGAAGGGTGGCCAAATTTGTGAATATGCCGGATTATCGATAATGGGATTAACAAAATAAGTGCGAATTTTTCTTCAAAATATATTTGCACGTATGTATTGTTTTCTTTAAAATACAACAGAAAATAGATAGCGTGAAATAAATGGAAAGTACCTACTTTATGAAGTTATAGATCATTTATATTATGTGAAAAAAAGATTAAAGAATATTTAGTATATAGGTCTTCAAACTTTTTCGACTTTTGGAACCCTTAGAACTATAAGGTGTTTTTCAGGAACTTCATTCCACACACTCACTTAATAGAATATATCTTTATATATCTATACACGTTGATCTAAAGTAGATCAACGTGTAATATGTACTTTATATAAAGAGAATTATAAATTATACTGTACTTGTTTTATTAAAAGATTTTAACATAACTTATAAAAAAAATATTAATTTGTAATCCAAGTGTCATATACCTGTCCATTACATTTAGTAACTGAGATATATTCTTTTTTTTTCACAAACTCAAAATCTATGTCTGTTGAAATGCTTTGCAGTCGCATTTCATATACTGCTCTATAAACGTCTCGATGAGTGGAAGTGTAATGCAAGTTTGAAATATTCGAATGAAGACATCTTCTAGGTAGGTCCCTTTATTCTTGGGTGGACAGCACAGAACAGATTTAAAATATCATAGAATTACATAAAAGGGCGCACACTCGTACAACAAGACGTAAACTAAAAAGAGGGAGGAACAGACTCCTTAACTAGCTACAACGTAATCTTCACGGTTACAGTTATACTAACGGTTACAGTTATAACCCGTTAGACTTTTAAATTGCTTAGGGTATTTTATTTTGCAGCCACTCACGTTGATGAATAGTTTTCACTTAATACATTGTTCTGAATGGCATTTAAATTCTTACAGCTGTGTGAGAAATCCTGCGTATTTTGTGCGAGAGAATTTACAGCCTAAAATTTAGAGGCTGTTCTTGCTTAAATTTAGATTTTAATGCCAAATATGTTGATAAGTGTACATCTTATCCTTTATAATAGGTATTTTTTCTCACAAACGAAAAAAAAAAGATGTGCATTTCAAAACAGAAAACTATTTAGTTCTGTCAAACATTGTACAAATGAGTCTAAAATTATTTCAGATAACTCGGTACATTGAACAACAGAATATTCACATGCATATAAGAAAAACGATTAAATATTCTCTTAAGGTATCCGACTAGGTTGAAAAGGGGCGTTTTAGGTGTTGTTTGGGCTATTAGGGAAAAAAAGAAATATAATTATTGAGGAAGAAAGACTGACACATAAAACTAGAGAGTTTTTTTAAGTTGTTTTTATAGTATTTACTTTATTTAACTTATAATATTTTTAATGCTTTTTTTTTAAGAATGAAATTTTTACGATAATTTGTGCACGAAAAAAGGGATATCTCCCAAGCAATCAAAACAAATTAAGTGAAATTTTTTCATATATGTTATGGGCCCTTCAGATTACAACTAACCGCAGGTTTTAAGACACCTACATTTAATGACATTTTACTGTCATTTTTAGCTTAGAACATACAGTAATTTTGATGAAAAATCATTAACATCAAATTTAAATGCTAATAAAATATTTATTTCTTAAAATATTTTTATCCTGCGGTTTGTAACACCTCAGATAGATCAAGAAGAATATCAAGGAAATTAAAATTGCATAATGTGCAATTTCTTTTTATTTATGGCTTTTTTCTTAATTTAAAACAAATTTGCTAAAATTTCATAAAAATAATCTTTTTCAAAAACAAAAGGTGATGCATGTTACTTATTTAATAATTATGACTTTTTAAGCTTATTTATGTTCTTTAAAATAATAAATTTATTTTGAAAATCAATTTCTAAAAAATTGGTCTCTGAACCTAATCGGGTACCTTAATGTACGATAAGTATAAAAAGTATAAGTATAAGTACGATAAGTACGATAAGTATAAGTATAAAAAGCATTACAAAATACAGTTATAATATGTATAAATACAATTTTCAGTTTTAATGACTGGAATGAAATTTAGATACTTGTAGTTATGCAAACTTGTCGTGGCTCAATGCCACCCCTTACACTACCATCTCCCCTTCTATCTGGTAATATTATTGGATGTGTAGGCGGGCTTAAAGGATCAAAAGTCATAATTGCAAATCAATAGATTTATTGATTATAGTTAACACCAATGGTTATAAATACACAATTCAAATTTAAGAGAAACAAAAAAAAAGTGGAGTACGAAAAGAGGAATTACTACTAGCGGAATAACAGAATACCAACCGAATCTAGAAAGGCTTAAACACGCACAATTACAGCTATGCCACGCACTAATATTCGCAATATCTTAAATTAAATCACTGATATTATCTTTTACATCGGCTGCTACTTCGTTATGATTCCTGCCTTTTCACTGGCTGGGGGAATAGTTGAAGGATCCACACTCTGTAACACTGATTTTTACAAGCTTCAATCAACTTCTCCTAGCGTAGCTCCACACGTAACCGCTATCTATGAATGTTAACAACGGCCTGCTGACCTCGAGATCTTTACTTCATTTAACTTCACTCTTCTATCTCTTCACTTTACTTAACTTATTTAACTCGCGAAACCCGAACTTATATAATATACTTATTTGCATAAATCACGCTTGGTCTCGGTGAAGATTGGTTGAAATAAATAAATTATTTTAAAGAAAATGGAGAAGGTCAGTCGAAGACCGTACAGATCCGTCACAACAAACTTTATATGGAATGCGAATTCATTTTGGGTACACATTTATAATTTCCTTTCCGATTTTTTATTGTGAATCAAGGAACCCTTTAGTATGCCTCATGAAATCCCAGGGTTCCATGGTTCTCAATTTGAAGACTACTGGTATACAGTAATTTTCCTGATCAGACATAACTCAGAATAGTATAAAAATGCTTCATGTAGACAGAAAGCTGCCTATAATGAAAATTCAGTAGTTGACTGCAAAAGCTTTTTTTTTTAAAATCTAATGTCATGTTATCTCTTCGCGTTTTGCTCTTTCATCACTAAGAAGATGGAGGAATAGTAAGGTCGAGTTAATCGGGCTGTTGGGTTATCGAGCATTGAATTTTTGGGACTCCACTGCATTTAATTCCTGTACCTCTCCGATAATTTTTTTCCGCATTTTTGAATTATGTATTTATATTTTAAGTTAATTAATCCTCATTTCCTGTCGAGAGAGTTAACTAGCTTGGATTTGGATAACATGAATAACATTTATCGGATATGCAATGAAGAAATTTCTCTTAAGATTGTAATGAGGGACTCTATTCCTACTTCCCTCTAACTACTCTCGGATCCGGCTAGATGTGTGAGAGGAACTAGTTGATCAGACGACGTGATTCACTAAAATCATTTATTTGTCACAATATTCACCACAGACACGATAATAATCTCATTAAGATAGTTTTCATCAATAATTAGAGTGTAAAGGTGAGATCAGATAGCACGGGGGTAATATTTACGGACATTCCACTAATTTCTACGTTAAATTATACAATCTCGTTTCTAACTCGGACGCGGCACTAACAATTTATTATCTAACTTCTATTTAAATAAGGAGCACAGTACTTGAACTCTTGTACTTCAAAAATCCTCTAGATGTACACTAATAGTTGGCTTGATCACCACGCATCCGAGAGATCTTCACTATGGTAATCTTCAATTCTCAGTTTAACAATCATAGATTCTCACTTCACTAACTCCCAAAACTCGCGAGAATACAGAATTTATATGATAAACTTAATTTGCATAATAACGTTTTCTTATACTCGGTTTAAAGTTGGTTGAATTAATTATTTCCCTTAAAGAATCCCCTAGAAAATAGTAGAGCCGCGTATAGATCCGTCACAAGATTACCTACAGTTTAAAATGGATATTGAAAAAAAAATAACTGGATCATATACAGGAGTTATTGCATAATCACACGAAGTATGAAATGTCAATAAAGTTCATCAAATGGGTTAAATGAAGAGGTATCCTATCTTTGAACTTTACAGCAGACGCTGATAGTAATGATAGTAAACGGTGCGCCTGCGCACAGTGAAATTAGACAGTTTAATTCGCCTTTTACCCACAATTCAATTTGTCAATTATTGTCTGCTGAAAGCAGAGTGTTGTACTATTATAAAGGCTAGTCAGATACTTTTTTATATTCTTCTCTAAATGACTGAACGATTTAAGCAATAACAACGTGCAAAATTTCATAAAAACTTGTTTATTTCCAAAATAAAATATTTCATAGGGTTCATCTGGTGCATGGAGCTAAAAACATACACAACAGCTGCGAAGTAGAATCAAGATATATGTTATGTGTTCTTACCTCTAACTGTAAAAATACCTGTAATCACAAACAATTTTCTTCGATATCTCTGGAATTTTGCTTCAGGAATACGCACCTGAAGAAGAAACAATGACGAAAGAGTACTCTCAACAATTTCTCCGCCAATTCCGTGATGCATTTCGGTGCAAGAAACCAGAAATCTGGATGGCAAAAACTCATTATGACCATGCTTCAGCTCATTCCTTTTAATGCATTGGTCACAATCATTCCATTATCCGCTTATCAAATTTCCTGTACAGGGTAGAGCGCAGGAGCTTCATGTTTTGAACATGTTCCAATGATGTTCGTAGGGAGGAGAAGGGCGTTGGGCTGTGTTTGATGGAAGGGGCGGATTGGGATATTTCTGTTCTCACCCGTCTCGATCTCAAACATGCTGTACTAGAGGCAGGGGCGCACTTTCACCGTGGAGACGTATTTCTCCAACAATCGGTAGGTGATTGCAGTGTAACGTGTCTTTCATCGTCCCTTTGATATTCCTCAACCCTGATCGGAAATGTGTTTGATTGTAGATAGATGCCTTCCGAGCGAAGGGAAATGTCTTCAAAGAAAGGAAAGGACCTCTGAAGGCAATTACGACACTTGAAAATATGGAACGAGTCAGTGTGTCAATTCAGACCGGAATGTGACAATGTCCCAACAATTATTCTTACCCACTATCCAAGAAAGTGATCTTGAAGAATTGTGGTTACACCAAGATAGGGGCACAGTCCACATCTCCAGGGTTTGCATGGATGTTTTAAGAGCAGCCTTTCCGAATGACTGATCTCCCTGTGAGTGGACGCAAACTGACCTGCTGGCTCACCTGATTACTTCAAGTGGGCTTATTTCAAGTCCTTGGTTTACAAAGATTTCTTCAAGACCCTGGAATGCCTACGGAACCACATCCGAGCCGAAATTGACAATATCGGCTCAAATGTTTTGAAATGAACTGTATCAAATTTTGATAATGGAGGGAGGCATTTAACAGATATAGTGTTTGAAACTGTGTAAATTAGATGTTCCAGAATTGTGTGATAGGGCGGAAAATAAAAATACAATCGAATGAAACATGTGGAGCATTTTATTGCATTTATTGCCTGACCCTGTACTTCATTTTTTTGCAATGTGATATCAAAAAAGAAAGAAAAAAAACAGCTTGAAATAACACAATTTTGAACATTTCCGTATACTATAGTCTTTATGCAGATCCTAAAGAAGAAATAGAGTTTTTAACAAAAACTTTGTTAAATACCTACTCAATTTCGCAAATGATGGTGAAAATATATATTTCTATGCGAAGAAATGATTTTTTGGGAAAAGTGGATTCCTGGCAGAAACGGTTCCGGTTCGTAATTGCCTATTGTCTCTAAAGAACTGACTTATAACGGAAACAAAAAGTCGATTAACTTTATAACTACTATTTCACTAATGCTCATTTGCACCTTCAAAACAGTGGATGAGTTTCTTTGTTATGTTTCTGTTTTATTTTTAATGGAAAGTTTCTATTTTGAGTTTAATTTTCATTAACAGTTTTTCATGATTCATTGAAAAAATGCAGAAATATACGAAAGAAAACTAAAAAGATAAAATTGAATAGGGCCTTCTGAAAAATAATTGCAATTAGTTGCATTCGAAATGGTCTTAGCTATGAAATATGAACAGATTTGGAAACTGTGAAACATATTTGAAGCAAAGTTCGATTGCTTGATAAAAACTGCATTAATTTAAAGAGTTAACATTAAACTATAACATTAATAAGAATTAATTATTATTACTAAGAATAATAAATTTTTATAGAAAACAATTATAAGCGTAATTTTTTTTAAGAATATTAACCAGGTATTGTGTAATTAAAAAAACATACAAATTTCCTCTCTCTAAAAAACATTTTATTTCATTCCTTATCTGAGATGGTTAAATGTTCATTCAAATGCTACTGAAATGAGCTAATAGACTGAAGGTACCTTCAGGCACTCTTTCTTTGATAAGACTTATGCTAATAATGTTTTTCTTTAGTATGGGATTTCAAGAGGAATCCTTAATTTTATTCAATGAGTAAAAAAAGAAACCTATTTGATTATTTAACACTTTTTCTCGTGGATTGAAGAAATAAATTAACATTTTGAACTATTTGTTTCTTATATATGTTGTGTGTTTTTTCTGGGAGCTTACATTTTAAAATAGTATAGTATTAAGTTTTATTTCACTAAAATTTTGTTTGAAGACTTTGCTATAAAAAAAAGAGTTAAAATCTTTATAAAACCTAAATTGAGAGGAATTTTAATAATACATTTTCATATGCTTACAATTCCTAAAGTATTATTGTAAGATTTTAGATCATAACATAATTTTAAATTATTTGTTTGCATGAAAAGAATATTTGGGGATTTCTACATGCAAATTTTTTCATTTGAGATTATGTAACTTTTTCCCACGTACAAGTTAAGTTTCTCTCCTGGGTTATTTCCTATATATTTTGTAAATTGTTGTAGATTGAAGAACTGAAATTTTAATGCTTGCTTCTTGGTGCATTACATTTTTATTTGAAAAATGTTTTTTAATCAGATAAACTCTGCAATAAATTAATAAACAATATTTTAAAATATTATAAAATATTCTTAATGTCGATAGCTTATATCAATACTGAATTTTCAACAAAATGAGTCATTGCCCTTATAATTATTTTAACGTGGATTAGAATTTGCGAATATGATAATATTAAGACAATACTTTTACAAAAAATAATTAATTAAATTCCACAATTTGACTTAAAAGAAATATAACCACTCTTCCATTGTGGAACGTCTATTTTAATTTTAAGTATAGTACAACAACAACCATTATTTAAATTACTTCTACGCTATTATTTTTAAATGTGTACTTCATTGTTATGGACATTTCAAAGTATTAAAACTTGCCGAAACAACATTTGCAAATTTTTCGATGGAATTTAAATCATTGGTCTAATTAAATGGAATACCCTGTAGGTTTTCAGCTACTTTAGAATGAAGAAAATATGCTAGATATTCTTCAAGGACTATATCCATGGAAGCATGCTTGGCTATTTAAATGTCCCAATCATCGTTGAAAGCACAATTGCAGAGCATCTAAGTAATCCTTGTCAAGTGCTTCAGAGACTAATGGATACAAATCTGAATTTTTTTTCTGTGAACGTTGTTATCGCGTTCATATTATATCGATGGAAGGCGTTAGAACTGATCCTAAAAAGACTAGCGTAAAAAGACGACGAAACAAATCAAGAGCTTCGAAGCTTCTTCAAACTATGCACTTTTAAATGCTTTGTAGTGGTCTTTTGGCAATGGCAAGGTCCTTCCACATACTAAGAGTCAAATAAGCGTTTTATTTAAACTGATAAATGCGAGGTTGCATTTAATTACTTAAAACATGCTTTAACATCAGCTCCTATTTAGACACAACTTTAGCTTGACAAACAAATGCTTTGATTGAAACAAATGCTAAGCAGGAGAATTGGAAGCTGTTCTATTTCCAATCTTCAACAATTAAGAGGCTATTACAGCAGAGTCATAGGAAAACAAGAAAGAAATCCCTGTATAGCTCAAAAGAGTTATCAGCTATAGTTAAAGTCTTATGGAGCCTTTTCATCATTATATTGATGGCTGAAAATGCACATTGCCTAAGGGATAGAACTTATCTAAAATGGTTGTTTAATTTCAATAACACGGGAAGTCAAGCAGCTGAAATTCTATAGACTTTTTCAGTTGTATAGTTTAAGGATTTATATTCCAACGAAATGGTCTACAAATGAAATTTCGGTTAAGAAACAGAGTCCGAAATTTCCTTAATAATAAACACCATTCCTTTAAAAAGTGTAATATATAACATATAAGTATAAAGTTTCTTCTATTACACTCAAGAGCCAAAACATTATGACCACCCCTACATTTTGCAATGAACTCGCCTGGATGACGTTGAAGGCACGTGATTAAGTGGAAGTGGTATTTAACTGCTGCTGAAGAGTCTGAAGAATCATACTTTCACTTGCTTCTGTGTGTGATGGGAAAGGCTGCGGATCTAAGCGACTTTGATAGAGGGTAGTTCGTAATGGCTCGAAGGCTCGGAACAAGTATTTCCAAAACTGCATGACCCGTGGGTTGTTCGTGATCTACAGATGTTAGTAGTCATGCAAAGTGGATGAATAACGGTAAAACCAGCAATAGACCACAAGGTGTTGGACACGCTATCAAAGAAAAAGGTCGTCGGAGACTGTTTCGAATGGTGAAGGAAAACCGGAGACAGGCAGTGGCTCAGCTGACAGCCCAAAAGAATGCAGGGCCAAGTAGAATAGTATCGGAGCACGCTGTTCAGCGGACACTGTTGGATATGGGGCTACTCAGCAAACGTCCCACTCGTGTGCCTTTGCTGACCAAGCGTCATCGCCAACTACACCTGCACTGGGCCCGGGAACATCGCGACTGGTCCATGGATCAGTGGGAGAGAGTTGCCTGGTTAGATGAATCACGGTTTGTCATTCATCACGCCGATAGCCGTGTCAGGATAGCCGTCTTCCAGGCAAACAGTTGCTTCCTCAATGTGCAGTAGGTCATACACAGGCCGGTGGTGACGGTATTATGCTTTGGGGGACGTACTCTTGGGCGTCTCTGGGCCCCGTGTTGTGGTAGAGCAGTTCATCTACCTACAGGGTATTTGAACATCATTGCGGATCACTTGCAATCTTACATGGCCTCTGTTTTTCCAGCTGGAAATGGAATGTTCAAACAGGACAACACCCCGTGTCACAAGGCTAAAATTGTGTTGGAGGAGTTCCAGGAACATGATGCTGAATTCCAGTTAATGTCCTGGCCGCCTAACTCACTGGATCTCAATCCGATAGAACACATTTGGAATGTCATGGGACTGCAGCTCAGAAATCAAAGACCACCAATTCACAATATCTCGGATTTGCGTGACCGTTGCTTAAACATCTGGTACAATCCGTCACCGGCCATCTACCAAGGACTTGTGGTATCCATGCCAAGGCGGGTTGAAGCTGTGTTGTGCTCCAAAGGTGGGCCAACTCGTTATTGACAGGTGGTCATAATGTTTTGGGTCTTGAGTGTTTATGAATGATATTAATTTTCTTCGGGAATAAGAAAATTTCTGGAAAAAATATTGTTTGGGTACATGTTCCCCATAATTAATAACATGTTCCCCATAATTAAATATTATTAGAAAGCTATGCCATACATAGTTAAGTATATTTAGAATACTATATTATACGTAGGTAAATATAGTTACAATTTCTTATTAGATTAGAAAAACTTCCCTACATATCAATAGAGTACCTACTAACCAACAATATTTGATTAAATAAATTTTAATATCATGATATAATGATCAATATCATTAAAGCTTGTATAGATATAAAAATTTATGGAACATAGAGTTTTAAATTCTATAACAATGTAGAAAGAACAATTGTTACCATACTTTAGAGAGATTTGTGAAAATGTGAAGTACCCAATAAACAACTCTACTGTTAGAAGAATATGTCAACTTCATGGAGAATGGTGTTAATACAAAACATTTGTTATAGTATTATACCCGTTTAATGAAATTATTAATTTTGTTATCTGTAAAAATAGAGTTTTTTTATTTTAACACTCTAGTATCCAGAATGTAATTTAGACTGAACCCGGAAGTTCATATACATATGTCTATTTAATATTGTTATAGTATTAAAAGTGTTTAATGTGAAATTATTAAGTTTGTTATCTTTTAAAAATAGAGTGTATTATTTAAACACTTTAGTGTTCAACACGTAATGAGATTTACTCCGGAAATCCATGTACACATGTCCATTTATTATTGTTCAAAAAACTCCAAAGCTTTTTTTTAGTTAACTTTTTATTTGATATCATAAAAGAAGATACTTGTGTGAAATTGCTTTTGTCTGTCCAGAATTTTTATGCTTAAATATTACAAAATAAAAAATATGTTAACTCTCTTACCAATTGAACATAAGATGTAAAATTTTATTTAAAACCGCAAGGAACTATACATAAATTGTATGGCAAAGATTACAAATATTTTAATAACACCACATAAAATATATTATATATAGCATGAAGATAGTTTATATTAACTCAAGCAGATGTACAAACCAAAATATGTATGTATATTAATATCCCATTCTATCTTTGGAATAATATTCACTTATAAACGCATATGAACTGCTCATTGTGCAAATGATCCACTCATTGTGCAAATGATACCCTCTTTGTGCAAATGATGCCCTCATTGTGCAAATGATATCCTCATTGCACAAATGATCAGCTCATTGTGTGTGTGATGCTTTATGATTTTTCCCTGGAATGAACTTAGCTTGTTTTATTTGCGTACCTTGAGACCAGAACGGACAAGAAAAAGTATTATCTTATTTCTTTGCCAATTCTAAGTAAATTCAATATAATTCAAAGTTTGAGCCTACAGAAACTTCATTGAATAAACTGAATAATTATAAGGATATTTATATAAGTACTGTTTTGACCGTAATTAAGTCTAAATTTCTCTCTCTATACATGCATTCTTAAAATAATTCAAATAATACATTATCCTAATTTTTACATTCTTCACTTTCAACTTTTATATTTTCTTTCTTTTTTTAAAATCCTTTTAGTTTTAAACATTTTGTGCAGATGTCGCCGTAGTAATAATTTGCATCCTCTTAATTGTTGTTTTAATAATCAGTAACATTTTCCATCATTTTTATATGTAGTTACATTTCTTAATTCTGTGATTTCTAAATTTTAGGCCTGTTTTTTCAGCTAACATTTGTTTTTTTTTTTTTTAGTTTCCATTTACTACTATTTCTTTTTTACATAAAATTCTTACAAATTTGTCTTATTTTTTAATAGAATTCTGTGTGGATGCAACAATAAGTTTTAGGCATATAAGTGATTTTCACGTTTGGTCTCTGAGAAGAATTAGAATTTTGATAGAACAGAAATATAAAAATAATATGAACAGCATTGTGTTCTTTGTGTGGTGAATAGGTGAATATAATTATTCTTAATATGCTGAATACTTGAATATGCATGCACAGTATTTATACAGAATTTATACCCACTATATTAAGAATATTTTAAGACTATTTTTCGTAGCTCGGTGTAGGTGTATCGAAAGGTGGGTGTAAAAGAGTTCGGGAAAGAAGCAGGCATGATCTCAAAAATAGCTTCTTTTGTTTTATATTTAACACTTTATGAAAATAAATATGTTTTTATAGCTCAACTTAGAAAGCAATCTGAAATGCTGACACTAAATCTGACATATAAAATTGTTGAAAATCTATTAGCTTAAGTCGGAGTTCCTTGTGACGATCCTTCTCGAACCCCTATAGCTCGGTCAGTTCCAATGTTATTTACTTCCACAACTCCTGGTGGATTCTACGACAAGTATCAATTTCAGGACGTGCGATCTCCCAATCGCAGTTCACCTTCTCTTATTCTTAGATTTTACGTTCAACGATTTACCATTGGCCTCACACACCTAACTTCATGGTTTAAATAGTAGTTACATTTGCATAAAATCAAGACATTTCTATGGAGAGAGAGAAAGCGGTTTTTAAACTAAAACCACAGTTAAAGAATAATATCCCAACAAGGATTAGTAGAAGAACCCGAAAAGTACCAACCGGATCCCTCAAAGAATCTTGCCCTTGGTCCAGAGAAATTTTAAGATTTTCCAAGGCCTTGTGTCCCTATAAAAAAGTGGTCCCTTCTTGATATCTTTAAATGTAGACGATATATAGCATGTGTTGCCATACATTCGTTCAAACGGTAGACTCAAAATTTCAAAAATCTAGGCAATTATGGTGGCATTACGACTAAATGAGTCGAATGATTTTTTATGGTATTATGCCTAGTTCTAGACATAGACAATGGTCAGTCTTAAAACAATCAGTCAATACAGTCAATAATACAGTGGTACCACTTTAGCCAATTTACATAGTTTGAAATTACCTGTTTTCAGAAAATATGTATGAGAATAACACTTTACGGCATTACAATTATCCGAATCATAATCTTATTAAGACAGAGTAAAGAACGAAACGTGGCCCCCACCAAGTGTGAGGCCCTGGGCTTGGGTCCAGTTGGCCCATGCCTTAACACGTCCATGAGTACCCGTTACATATTTATTAATATAAATTTAAAAGGTTTGTGACTTTTAATAATAATTTTTCACAAAGTTAAATATATTAATTAATACATTTAAATATAAACTAATATGATAATGTATTTTAAAATTTAGGGATTTAAAAATATTATTTTTATGTTTACCTCTAACTTCAACATGTAACAAAGTTAATTCCACTTAACAACAACAATGCTATCAATAAAAGTTAACACTATTTCCTTTTTGGAATAGCACAACTAAAATAATTAATTTATTCTTAAACTATATCAATGACGCCATTAAATAAATCAAAAATACAGCTCCTTTCATAAATTTGTGTAAGTAAAGAGAAATATTGATTGCTAATTGGAGGAAATAGAACTTATGTCTTTAAATAAGATTGAATTTAGTATTTAAGTTAAATAAAAATCAAATCTAATCATATTTTAAAATAATTTTATTACGACAAATTTTCCTGATAATAAAACTTTTCTTTAAAAAAATAATCTTCTATTTTCAATGAGCTAGTTTTTAAGGCCAAAAACATTATACCTAAAAAAGATCCTTTTTTATTTTTTCTTGGGACCACCCTAAAGGATTTTTGAATACTTAGAGGGGAAAAAATTAAGATTGATGGGTAAAGGTTTGACAAAAATGCATAATCGATTTAACCTAGAGATTTATGGTGTCATATTAAATAACTCAACCGTTAGTAAGAAGATAAAACATACTTCCATAGGTGTTATTAACATTTTTCTCAGTGCGCTGATATTAAAAATATGCGAATACTTCTTTCCAAGATATCGTCCAATGTATGCAAATTATACAATTTCTATTCAGAAATTTTTGTCATTAATTTTAGAATAGTGAATAAACAAATATGATTATATATTGTCAATTCTGCATAAATATAATAATTAAACTTTTCCTTGATATGAACTCTTGCACATTAACTCTTTATAGGGTCATATTTTTCCAGTAATTTTATGCTAAAATACTTTTGAAACTGAATTATAAAAAGAAATTCCTTTGGTTCAGCTTTTCTCAAACTGTTGGGCCCTTTGGAACGCGTGATAACCCTAGTTGGCTTGTATGCAAACAATTTAATAACTATCTTATTAATTTGTACTAATTATAATTAAAGTCGTATTGTATCTTTACTTGACAGTATATTGTTATTGAATATAATGCATTGTTATTGTATGGCGAGGGGCTTTGAAAACTATGATTGAAAATTGGGTCACAAATTTTGAAAGTTTGAGAAGCACTTCTTTAGTTATTAGATAAATTTAATTTAATTTTTCTAGGCCATTTTTTTGGTGGAAAGTATGTTTCCTATTACACACTAGGAACAATTCAAATGTATTTCATTTTATATTACATTGCGTCAGTGCTTCTCAAACTTTCAATATTTACAGTCCAATTTTTTTTCTATCTTAATTTCTATCTCCCCCCCCCCATAGAATAACAATGTATTGTATGCAATAATAATATACTTTGAGGCTATAGCTAAAATAAGACTTTAATTACAAGCCGTACAAATTAAGAACTAAGTACTAAATTTTCTCTGTATTACTGTATATGAAAAACCCTTGTCCTTAACTTATTTCAGTTAAATTAATTATCAAATACATTATGCAGTACTGATACATTTATAAGGGTAATATACCAGTGTAATATGCCTTAAATAACCTGCTTTATATTTAAAACTTTCCATTTTTATAGTTATTATTTCTGTTTTTTAAAAAAAAATATTTTTTATCAAAAAAATTTTTAAGCATTTTTATCAGAATAAAACGGTGTGGTCGAATTATAGGATTTGCTTGTTTATATTTTTCAATTAAAGTTTTTTCTTCTTCTAATTTATCGGGCATACAAAAGTGATGCATCAATCGAAATGCAAGGAATATGACTAATTAAAAACTAAAAAACAATGTTGAGATCATTTTTAGGGTAGAGAGTTTTCTTAAAATTATATCGGTGATTGAGTAAGCAAAGAAATTTAAATATGTTTATTTAAGCAATATCACCAAATAAATCTTCCATTGATACATTTTCATGAATTAAATATGAATCCATATATAAGATTTTTTTTCTTAATATTTACATATATTTTGGAATTTACTTTGTATTAAAGAATCATTAGTCTGACATAATGAAGACTACAAAAATAGAGTTTTTGAGATACTTTGACGAAACTCATAAAAATTCTTTTTAATATTAAAATATTCTCTTTTGATATGCAGTCTTATTTGACTATTGAAATATTTACATCAATTTTATTAATATTTTACATCAATACATTGTCTAGGTATTCACCACCTTGAAGCTTCTTTTTTCTTCCTTTATTGTATGCCCTTTTTCTTCTCTCTTTTGTAATTTGATTTCGAGGAACATTTCCAAAAAGGACTTGAATCCGATGCAGCTTTTCCTTTTTTAATCCATTTCCTTGGAACATGGACCCCATAAAACGCTTTTGTACCTTAAAAATTTGTTTGCTCCTTTTACGGAAATTACGCTTGCTAGACATGTTTAAATGTTTAGGAAAGAGGGTCAGTTTTAATTACAAAAGGATTCTCTTGAGTTCTTTTACTCAGCCATGATGACTTTAAAAAGTTTCGGTTTGTAAAAGAAAATATTTTAAAATAGTTATTGTACTGAAATTGCTATTCTTGAAATTTTATGAAGGGTCAAATTTATGGGACTATTAATTTTGATTTGCTTAATAATATTTATCGGAAAATTATTTCATTGAAATTCCGATGTCTTAACAATGATTTGAGCGCTAACTATAATTAAGTTAATGGAAAATACAACAAACATTCACATATGAGCTACTGTTTATTTTCTTACAAATACTTATCTGATTAAATTAAATTTTCAAAAGCGCTACAATATTTTGCAGACAATTTTAATTATTTTAATATGTCTGAGAAATAATTACAATATTTTAATCACAGAATTCATTCAAAATTAAATTTTATAATGAAAAATAAAACAATATTGTGCTAAATAAATTAATAAATATCAATTTTTTTTTTATTCTTAAGAAATTCAAATAAAATTTTACTCCAAATTGTTCCCTTATTTAAGCAAATGAAACATGTGTTGTGAATATTTAAGTGTTTTTTTTAAATTTTTTGAGTTTTATTACTGCCGATTAAAAGTTAACGGATTTCCTCCCTTGGGCTACTTTATTTCACTGAGTCATACAAATGCGGTGTATTCACGGGGAAAGAAAAGAGTGCATCCTTTACAAACTCTGTGAAAATAATTTAATTTAATGCATATGTCTTCGGAGTAGTTTTACTGATCGCAGCACAAAGAAAAGAGTTGTATTTCGGTAGGGTGTATATAATGTATATACCTCTGTGGCACTCAACTCACAGATTGAGCAAGATTAATATATACGTCAGTGGCAGTTGCGAGTTCTTGTACTTCATATTTTTATTATACAATCCGAATGATGTTTTCAGTTTTTAAAAGGTTATTTTTCCCATAACAGGAAAAATTGACTTTTAGCATAACACACACCAAATATATCTGAAACTGCATTTGTCCATAATGCAAGATAAATGCATAAACTACACTGAGATCAAAAAGTAAGGATTAAAAACATGATAATCCAAGTTTAAAAATAACAAATAGAAGTCATTTATTTTAAAAGTACCATTTTTAAATCAATGACTGCTATGACATTTATATAAATTCCGACATTAGAATCAATACGTAGTAATTGAATTTATATTAACTAATTAATAGTAATTGAATTGATGTTAATTAATTGCGTTAATTGAATTGATATTAATTAATTGGTATTAATTGACCAATTTGTAGGTCTTCATGAATGTAAGCACAAGCGAATATATTTTTTGATTATAAAATAAATAAGAATTTACTTAAAATTATATTCTAGAACAGTGTTTCTCAAAGTTTCAATATTCGCGACCCAAAATTCAATCATAATTTCCCGTGCGCCCCCCCCCATACAATAACAATGTATTGAATTCAATTATACTATACTTTGTTGCTAAAGCTATAATACGACTTTAACCTTTTAAGTGCCACCGGCGTATATAAACGTCTCACTCAGCTGAAGCGTTATATAGTTTCTGTACCTTCTGTGCACTGCTATCTATAAATTATCGAGACTTTGGATGCTATTTGACATGTTTGAGAAGAATTTACTTATTTCAGATTATTTGCTTTTCTGTCCCCTCCCCCAGCAATACATCACATATACGCGAATACATGGAAAACGGTTGGCATTGGGAAGCGAATCGCGTAACTTTTAATCGGCAGTTAAGGGATTAATTATAAACCGTACACGTTATCAAGATAAGTGTTAATTTTTGAATATAGTTTTATATATGACAATCCCATGGTGTCACTTGTTCTTAACTTAGTTATTGTTAAATCAATTATAAAATACATTTTGTAGCTTTGATATATTTTTATAAGTGCAATATATTAGTGTAATAATGTATTTTTTTTATGTCAGAATATATTTTGTTTGTTTGCTTTAAAAAATTAAAAAATAAAATTAAAAAAAAAATAATTTTTTTAAAAATAATCTTTTGTTTTCGACTTTTCAATATGCTCGCACCCCCCTTGTACAGTTGTCACGCTCCCAAGGGGGTGCTCCCCACAGTTTGAGGAACGCTGTTCTAGAAGATTTAAAAGTACTTTTTAATTTAAGATTTGTTTATTGCTTTTGGTTTAATCTGTTAAAAGAATTACTTACAAGTTAAAGAATAAGACTAGACATATTTCAATAATATATCTTTATTATTGTCTTGTGGACTTACAACTGCAATTATAGCTTTTTTAATGTAGTATTAGAACTAAATCTAGTATTTCTAATTCTAGTATTCTGTAAGATCTGTATTCTTTCTATAGTTGATTATGTTTCTCTTTCAGATGTCAAAAACTGCTAATTTCATTTGTGGTGGGTTAGGACATGGATTAAAAGTAATAATATATATAGTAGCATTTTCAATATATACTTATTTCTTTTTAATCAAAATATTGAAATATTTATACGCATGAAGCAGTTTTTATTTAACCCATAAAGAAATATAAAAATATTACTTATCCTTTAAAATAATGCATCTATGCAATTAAACTTGAGGGGTTAAAAATTAAGTTTAAACAAACCTTCTCGATGTCCTATCCTAAGTAAGTTTCGATATGGTATTTATATTCCTTAATTTTTTTAAATAAATTTATTTTTAAGTTTTTTCATTATTCTTAACTGAATTAAGACGTTTTCTATCCCGTTGATTCTCGGATATATTTTTTCTTTAAAAAAATATTAAACCAACCCAAATCTTTAAATATTACATTATTCTGGTTATTAACAATTGAAGTGGTGCATATCCTTAGGACAGAACCCATGACCTTCGGTTCCGTAAGTACGTAAAATAACACTAGACTAAAAAGATCACTTCAGTCCGGAGGCTGTTACTGGCTTATATAGATACCACCGCTACACACTGTAATGACCCTAATGAGACTGGAACAAAAGTATAAAAAAACCCTTTTTCTACCCTCCTGGGACATGGAATGTTCCAACACGAAAGTGTTGACTGGTTCTTAAAGGGTTATCAAAAATCGAGAAATTTCCTGATTGTTGGGGAAACGCGTGAGAACTCCTATACAGTGCTCTCAAAGTTTCAATATTAGCGGCCAATATTCAATCATAATTTTCACCCCCCCCTCATACATAACATTGTATTGAATTCAATGATACTATACTTTGACGCGAAAACTACGATACGACTTAACCTCTTAAGAGCCACCGGCGTATATAAACGCTCGCCAGTCAAAGTTGATTTCCCCGGACGTATATATACGTCTTCAAAGTACGATCTTAAGTGCAACATAAGTTATTCCGAAGGCCTTAGAATGCAAAAAGACTTGCATGTTGCGAAAGATTTACTTCTCAGAATATTTTTTATTCCTTCTCCAAACCCCATACATCACATACCACGCCTACGTGAAAACGGTTGGCATTGGGAATGAATCGCGTAACTTTTAATCGGTAGTTAAGGAATTATTTATAAATCGTACAAATTATAAGATAAATATTCATTTTTGAATAATTTTATACATGACAATCCCATGGGTCACTGGTAATTGTTAACTTGTTCTTAACTAGTATTGTTAAATTTATTATAAAATACATTGTTAGCACTGATACATTTAGTGTTATTTAGTGTTAATGTGTATTTTATGTTTTATTACGTCAGATGTATTTTGTTTGTTTACTTTCAGTAAATTAATAATTTTTTAAAATAATCTTTTTTTTTAACTTCACAATATGCTCACGCCCCCTCATAGAGTTGTCACGCCCCAAGGGCGCATTGTCCCACAGTTTGAGAACACTGCGCTATAGGGTCATTGAACTTTCCATATAAAATGCCTTTCTATATATATGTACCTTTCATATTCTTACTTTCAATAAAAATAACTGCTATACGTAGCATCAAAATTATTATTCCCATGTAGAGCTTCCGGTATTTTCTCGTATACGAAGACTTCCTCTAAAGCAAATTACTTGAATCTTTCTAGAAGAAAGCCACTATCCTTGATACATAATCATTAGTATTGTACAAAATATCAGGGGAGTTTCTTCGTGAGCAAAAACATCTACGGATGCAATATATATGAATATTACCTACATAAATCCCTCAACTACGTGATTCGAAAGAAGGCCGTGTAACGAAATGGTTCTTCTATAAATCCAACAAGGGAAACACTTTACTCTCTAGTGAAGACGATTTGTTACTAAGGTAGAGAGAATTTGAAGCAATATGTATCTTTCTTGACAGTGCCAATCGATTCTTATGTGTTTGGTGGAAAATATTTAGCTTTTAGTGGGAAAGAGAAGCTATTCTATTGTAAACTTTTAGAATATTCTTTAGTTACTCCAAATACAAAGTTTCTTTCATAAGAAACTGCAAAAATTGCGAGCTAAAAACAAGATTTTTAGATTAAATTCATATTTGTTTTAGCCCCTTAAATGCCACTGTCGTATATATCCGTCTCCCACAAGGTGTGTTAAGTGCTCCTGACGTATATATACGTCTTTCAGAAATACAATTATTTTCTTTGCGCTGCTATTAGTGAAACTATTCCTAAGGCTTTAGAATGCAACAAAGTGACCTTCTCTGTGCTTGTGAAGGATTTACTTATTTCAGAGGAACATTTTTCCATCTGTTCCATTTCTTCCCTCCCCTTACCCTAATATGCCGCATGCACATACCTATGAGAAAAACGGTGGCATTGGGAGTGAATCACGTAACGTATAATCGGTTGCAATTGGGAAGGGTCTCAGGGGTGTTACTTTTGTCTCGAGGGCTGAAAATATAAACATTTTTCAAATAGAAAGGATTTGTTAAAATTAAAATGAAATAATTCGAAACCCATCAGCATTATTTTTAAAAGAATAAAATTTCAAAAAGGTACAAAATGTTTTAAAATAAAATAATAATTAAAAAATTATAAGCTTATGAAATTAAAGAAAACATTTTTCTGTAATAAATATTAAGTATTTTTTACGTTACACATGTTTTTTTCTAAAATAGTAGCCTTTGACGTATAAAAACTTTGTAGATTTATAAAATGTATCTTATAAAGCGTATCATACTCTTTAAATCGTACCTAATTTTAGTATTACTGTACCGTTTGAGACAAATAAAGGTAGCGTGATATTGGTTAATTAAAATGTTAAGATTAATTACGTCACAACTATTATTTACAAATTTGCATTGACGTTATTAACATAGTAATTAGATTATATTAGAGTCCCATATTCTATTGTTTTGTGAGGGAGGAGTTTTTGGAGTCTCTTCTCCCATTCCCTCTCTCGGCCCTCTCTAGGGTTCGGAAACATCGCAGGGGGCTTCCTTCATCCTCGAGTTGCATCCGAAACGTCGGCGGAATAGGGGGTTCTTTCTAACACCATAGGTTGCCGGGGCGATGTCCAAGACCAGATCGCACAATATATTTAAGAGTACAGGTGTCCTTACACATGTGGTGATCTATTCTAATAAGAAGCTGATTCAGCTGTGTGGCGGGAACGTCACATTTACATATCTTTTTCGTTTGCAAATATTTGAAAAATATTGAAACTTCAAAAAAATTATATAAATGTAATATTTTTTAAATTTCAAAAAATATAATTAATTATTCCATTTTTATAAAAAGTAGCATTATATAATAAGGATACATTTAAATTTATAAACTAACTTATTGCTAGTAATTACAGCTACTGTTTTAGAAAATATCATGCGCAATGTAAAACTTAATTAACATTTCCTACAGAATGCTTTTTTTTTCATATAATTATACATTTTAAGTTACGCTTATATTTAAACTATTTTACACTTTTTTGAAGCTTCATTTCTTTATAAATAATATGCAAGAGATTCGAATTATTTAATTTTAATTTGAAGAAAAATTATACCTTTTTGAAAATTCTTTATATTTTCAGCCTTCAAGACAAAGTTAACACCACTGAGACATTTTTAGTTCTGATATTCTTTAAATATCAAAATAAACATCATGCTGTACGAAATCTTCACGTAAAAATCTAAAATAAAATACTCTACTAGGTTTCCTAACATAAACTTTGATTATACTTTTCCTCATTTTTTAATATCTTATGAGTAAATATTAAAAAAATAAAACTTTAAAGGAGAGAGAAAGGAAGCGATTATATTTCTCAGTGGTTCCTTATCAAAATGTGACTTAAATTAAATAATTGTTCAATACTTGAGAGTATATAGCGGAAAATTTAAGTCTTTCTGTCGCTTTGTTGCGATCCTAAGGTCGCGGGTGTAGTTTGCGTTATAAAAATTTGTTTTAAAAAAAATCTATTTTATTTGGTTTAAATAATTTACCATACATCAAGATTATAAGCCGAAGGAGCATTCAAAATTAATGGACTATCTTCAATTCATAAGACATAAAATTGACTTCAATTCATAAAACCAATAATAAATTAATTGACTATCTTCATTGCAAGACAAATAATAAATTAATTGACTATCTTCATTGCAAGACAAATAATAAAAGAATTAACTGGGTGTGATCCGATGGAAGAGCACTCGTCAGATCACACCTGGGTCAACTATATTCTAGTCTAAAATTTTTTCTCCCTTTCATCAGGATTACCAAAATGTCACTTCAGTAATTTCCCTTTAATAACAGCGTAATGTCTAACTCTAACACTCCCATTGCTAGGGTTTAAATAGAACTATAATTAGCATACAATTATGTTCTCTCTACGAAAGTGGTTTTAAGCAACAGTTAAACAAATATTCCCCAAGACGATTAGTGAAAGAGCTCAAAAAAGATTCGTCACATCTTCCGTCAAAATAACACATGTGAAGTTTCTTCTTTTATTTCTTGTGCCAATATATTTTCAGCCCCAAAAAATACCATTTTTTGTATTTTGAAAGCATTTTATTTTCTATTTTACATGTCCGTTGGCTAATGGATTTGGAGATAGTTTTTTTAAACTAGTTCATTTTTAACTACACTTATTTGTATATATCTTTCTTGAACAAAGAAATGGGTAAATTTTTTACTATTCTCTCACAAATTGTATGATCGTTAAGGGGTTAAGATAATAATCATCAAAGAATTCATGTTTAGAAAATATTATTTTTTTCCAAAGTATTAATGTGAAAAGTTATCTAGAATATGCTCGAAATCCTTCCCTCATCAGCATTACAGAAATGCTTAGAATATCTCTACGATTGAAGGTTATATAACTCATAAAAAAATTTATCGGCTTTCCCCTCTACTGCAATAAAAGTTTCGAACTCTTCATATCATCTGCTCTTTCAAATAAAATTTGCATATTAACGACTTTATAATAGCATTCAAAGAAAACTTAGTTTGCCAGAATTTCGAAAACTCGCACACACGTTTTTATATTTTCGGTCTATCAATGGAGAAACTACAGTTTGCAAGAGTGCAGTCAATAATTAAGTTTGCAAAAGAGGGTAGAATTAGAAGCCATTATGTGGAGAAGCGATTTCAGAAGAAAATTCGATTCTTGTGGGAAAAATTGTGGTGTTGTAATTAACCATTGTCTTTCTTAACTCAAAGGAATTTATTGGGAAAAGAACTGAATTTCGATACAAAGTTTCAGTAAAGTTTATTTTTATGCTTAAAAGCGAGAATACGTCTTTAAAAAAACCCTAAATGGAATACCCTTTTATGATGGTATTTTCATTGTAAATTTGCAAATAAAATTATTTGAAAAATAACTATTTGTTACAGAGAACATCTTGCTCAAAACTAAATTGTTGAGACAGTCGATCTTATAAATATCGCAATTTTTTTTTGAATAAAGAATTTCTTTTTAGATAAAAGAATGTAAAACTGTTCGAAAATCTCAATAGCGAAGTGTATTTTCTCAGAAAAACTGTACTATGTATACAGACTCAAATAAATATTTTATGTTTGACAAACTAGAGTAAAAAGTAATCTGTTATCTTACTTTTATAATTAAGTTAATATAAAAGGTTAAACCAATTACATTATATTCTTCTGTTACAAGTACTTTTCATTTTATTTTGTGATATAAAAACTTTATTTAAATTTGTTAATTTTCAGTTGCGTGGGAAAGCACCCTAAAGCACTTTAAAGCATTAATTGTTTCGTAAATAAAGGTAATAGTTAGAAGTATTCCTTTTTTCGCTACTTCACTTGAATTTTTAATTAAATTTAAAGCAATAAACACTAAAAGTGAGAAACGGTTAAGCTCTCAATTGTTTAATTTGCTCTTTATACACGCTGAATAAATTACTTCAATCAAAAAGTTTTTTTTATTTTGTTTTTGCCTTTTTTCTACGCTTATTCAAGTAACAATTTTTTTTTTTGCCTTCCCTGATTTTTAATCAAATGATTCTTTAATCTTTTTTTTTTCACAGCATGTAATTTTGCAAATTTAAATTATTTAAAAAAAAAACTTGTTTTCTTAATAATTATGATTGTAAAATTTTTGTTCTGCCTTAGTATTAATAGTATTAATTTATGCGAATCACATTAAAATTCATGACGGGCTTTTAAAATTTATTTTTTATGCTCTGTTTCGGGTAAATGTTTGAATCTTAGTACCAAACAAACAATAAAATAATTGATCAATTAATTACATTTTACAATCTAATCGTTTCATATATCATTCCTCTACATTTAAGAGAACACAAAACGATTCATTTGACAAAAATAAGGCAAAAATCAAATCTAACCTATAGTCTAAATTATTTTTATATACTTGCCTACAAACTCACAAAATTTGAAAGTTCTAAGTTTAAAAACACAGTTGTTTACCTTTTACGTTTCATTTTATTCACATTCCAATGGCAAATCAAAGCTTTAAACTGACTTATCTCGGAAACATAAAATAACTAGTTTGTCTTCATTTAAAATGCTGAAGCGTTTTTTTCTATTGTACCTAATACTTGGAGCATTTCTTTCACTTAATGCTAATAGTAAATGAAAGAAAAGTTGATATGCACTTTTAATTATCTTTTTTAAAAAATATATAATTGAACCTAGAATTTACACAATTTTTAAAGAATTTCCAATATGTATTCATAAAAAGCATTATTGTACTAATACCAATCATGTTATTGCAAAAATTGTACCAATTTTTTTTATACATAGTTGGAAATCAAATTTTATATATGTACGTTATTTTTTGTAGGAGGAGTAGCATTTTAAAATCGCTGCATAAATTTCAATTTTTTTTTCTCTTACAAATTAAATGGTTAGCTTTTTATAAAATTTTGAGCACAAAATCTGTTTTACATTATACATACACATTGAAAACAACCAAAAAAATTATGAAAATCATTAAATGAAAATTTTTTTGTAAATTGTACAAGTCCCCTTAAAATATAAAAAAAAATCGGTACTTATATTTTTTTTACTGAGGGAATTCACTCAAATGCAATTATATAGTACATTTTAAAACAAGTGCGAGGCCAATAAAAATTAATCAAGCAAGTGGTAGAAATTAATTTCTACACATGCCTCTTATCATAAATCATAAGCTTAGGGATTAAAGAAACCCATTGTAGTCAACTCAGTTAACACAATTAATAATTAATTTTTTTTAGTTATTCGTTTTAACGGAAACATATCTAGTATGAGAACAAAAACTAAGGAATTTTATTCAAATGCTTGAGAATTTGAGGCGAAAATCGGATTGAAAGAACTACTAGAGAAATACAAATAAATTTGTAAGTTTTGTAAAATATAAATGCATTTTACATACACATAGGAAGCAACGAAAAAAATTATGAAAATCATTAAATTAAAAAATTTTGTGTAAATCGTACCAGTCCCATTAATAATCTTTAGAAATTTTAAATTGCATATTTTTCTCCATAAAATTTGTAATAGAATTTTTTAAAATTCTACACTTCTAAGAAAGATAAGAATATTCATACCAATTTCTTTATTTAAGATTTTTGAAAGTAAAATATTCCATACAGCTTATTAGTATTATGTATATTTCAATATTCTTTAAAATACACTGGTGTCCAAAAGTTAAGCATGAATCGTAAAATGCGAAAACCATGGAGTAAGTATTCGTAAAATTATTTCAAATTTCTTGCGTATATTAAATGGGTGAAGAAGAAACATTGAGTTGATGCAAAACTTTTCAGTTGACTACGTCCTGATCGAAACACCGGCGCATGTCGGAACGCGGAGAAACCGATTCACGCAGCAGAGGCAGTTCAGACAAGTTTTGTGCAGCTGCTGTGCGAAGGAACGTTGTTAACCATCAAACAAGGTGAATGGAGGCACAAAGACGCCAATTGGGCATATTTACGAAAGGAAAAAACGTTGGAATGCTGGAATCCTCACGATCACAAACCGAAGTGTCTCGGATTCTGAATGTGGAAGAGTCTGTGATCTCAAGACTGTGGTAGAGGTTTCAAAGAATGGAAGATGTTACGCGACAACCAGTATCAGGGCGACCAAGAGTCACAACTCCTCGCCAAGACCGATATCTGGTAATAAGTGCGTGACGTCAGAGATGCAGTACTGCCAGAGCAATTGGTTCGGCGCTCACAGTCACCACCGGAATACGAATTTCGAGACAAACTGTTTACAGTAGACTGTTTACAGAGTGGGCCAATGTGATGTTCAGTGACGAGTCCCGGTTTAGTCTGAGTAGTGATTCTCGGCGGGTAACGATATGGAGAGAACGTTAAACACGTTTTGAACCAAGAAACACAACGGAAAGACATCATTTTCCATCAAGGGGAGTAATGGTATGGGCAGGCATCATGATGGACGGCCGCACAGGCCTCCATTTCTTTGACACGGGGTCTGTGACTGCTCAAAGATACAGAGACAAAGTTCTTGAGCCTTATGTTCGCTTGTTTCGAGGTGCTGTCGGTCCTGACTTCATATTCATGGATGATAATGCGCCATGTCACCGAGCGGTAATGATTGATGACTTTCTTGAAACGAAAAACATCTAGCGCATTTCGTGGCTTGCAAACTCCCCTGATTTAAATCATATTGAACTTGTATGGGATATGCTCGGGAGACAAATTGTAGCCCTTTCGCACCCACCGAGCACCGTTACAGAACTGAAGAGAACTCTCCAAGAAGCTTGGAACCGTTTGAGCCCACAACACATTCATCATCTCATAGCAAGTATGAAATCGCTGTGAAGCGTGCCTGGTTGTCAGAGGTGACCACACGCCTTATTAAAGTGCAGCATCAGTATTTTATTTAATGTTTTCTTTCATTTTTTCTTTAAAGTGTGAATCCTTGCTATGCTCAGTTTTCTTTCAAACTGCTACTTTGGATAATAAATTAATTATTATCATGCTTTTGATTTGCTTCCTTATATTATAACCATTTTACACTCGTATATCACGTTTCCCGCTATTCTGATTTACAGTTCCTTCTTTATTCACATAATTATCAATTATATTTAACTTTGGACACCAGTGTAGATTTGGTGCAAATTTATTATTATTATCATTCAAATTGTATTAGAATAATTCTAGTTTAACATATTTAGCATTAAATATCATTCTTTTGTAATTAACTCTTGGAAGTTACTTTTGTTTTACTTTGCTATTTTATTGTTCGTCACTTATTAATTAACCCTGTGGTTATGTATTGATTAATTTTTAACAAAAGTTAATTGTCTTCTCGAAAAAAATAATAGCAATGTACTGTATGGAAGTGTTTTTCAGAGTATAAAAAAAAAGATTTTATCAAATCTTACTATTAGCTCACTCTCTCCCTATATTTATTTGTTTATATATTTTGTTCAAATTTTCAATCGTTTATGAAATACTTTCTATTGATCCAATTAAGTTCTAATATTTTTTTTTAAAACTTTTAGAAGACGGCACTTGATGTTAATACATTTTTTGTCAAATAATAAATTATTTACTAATTAATCATTAAATTAGCTACCGGTTTCCGACGTCAACTTAGATTCATCTCCATTATTGTAATAATGTAACTGTTAAAACAATGACAAAAATCATCGCCGAAAAAAGGTGTTTCAGCCAAACTAGAAAAACCAGGTGTGCTTTTTTACACCAATGCAGACAAATCGTGCTTCTTTTTCAATCTCTACTGTTATTTCACTCTCTCCCTGTATATATATATATATATATATATATATCTTTAAAAAAATACTTTATATTCATCCATTCAAAGTAGGAACTGAATTTAAAAAACAATTACTTGTTTAATATATTTTTTAACTTTGTGGTTCGCTTACTGAATTATATAAATGTAAAAAAATTATTTTATTTATTACGGGCATTTTTAATAGAATTTTTTGAAGTAAATTTTACTGCACTTCTCAGTGCAGAAGATAGTATGTTTCTTTAAATAACTCATTCACGTAAATCGTTGTTTAATTTTTCTTTTGATTCCTAAAAATACTTTCTTTTCCTTTGATAAAAAATATTTTTAAAAAAAACAACATTATACTAAAAGTGGCAATTGTAAATAACTTTTTGAAACATCTCAAGCCTGAAAATTTTGAAATCAATATCTAGATTAATTTACAGTAAAGTTTAAAGGTTTTTAAAGACTTATGTGATAATTTAACGTTCGAAATATAATTTTTAAACTTAAATTTTCAGTAAATTGACAAACCGGAAATTCAAATAATCAATGAAATTGATTTCCTATACAAGTACAGTTTTCTTCACATAGTTCTCCATTTTTTAAAGACTGATGGAATTAATAAAAGGCTTTTAAAAATAAATTTTAGAAAGAAATATGACATTGAAAAAACTATGTTTGGAAGAAAAATTAAAGTGCCACAAAAATAATAAGAAAATCGAAGCAACTTTTTTTTAAAATTTGTTTCTAACATTTTTTTGTTCCACATTCTAAAAAAATGTAAATGGATAGTTTAAATTTTCAATAAAAGATGTTTTCCAGTAAACTAATAAAATGTTAAGTTTCAATATTTTGGTCAATTACTTAAATTATTATCGTTTCCTTTACAAACTTAACATACATTTTTACAGAAATTTTTTTAAAGAATTATGATGCAAAAAATTAAGATATTTCAGTTTGTTACTAAATAAAGTCTACATATATTATGGCATAAAAGCACATTTATATTTAAAATAAAATAAGTTCTTTTTTAAGTGATATCAGTGAAAACTTTTACCATAAGGCAAAGATTTATAAATGCTTAATACGAAAAATCAAAAGCTACTATACATTTTAGGCAATAAACACAAAAAATAATTTTCATGAAATTACACAGAAATAAATATCATTGCAATATTTCAAAGCAAATTGAAAAATAACAATCATAACTACAATACTTCTGTATAGTATTTATAAAATTAAGACAAATAACAATCTCTATTAGAGAATCTTTGTGGTGTTGTGGTACATAAATCAAAACGACAATTTTTTTTTCAATTCACTCTACTGACAATGTAAATGGAAAATTTATATTTAAATTGTCTTTGTTAATTATGATGTTTGTGGATATTGGTTTAAAAACTTTTAGCAAAATGTTACTATTTGTTTTCATACAAATAAAGAATATTTCTGAAAATATTAGAAAAATATGGAATAGTTATTAAGCATTGTGTTGTATAAATTTATTAATTATATATATTGAAATTAAGACAAAAATTAATAAATTTTTAGGTGAATGGCTATGTTAGGAATCCTGATTTTTAAAAAAAACTTTGAAAAGTGCAAGTTTTGAATATTTAGTGTCAGTTGAATTAAAATATACGTTTAAAATTGTTTTAATGAATTTTGTTATGAAAAAAAGTATTTAAATGAAATTTTATGGCAAAAAATAAAGAAATGTATGTTTTAAAAAAATTCTCCTTTGATCAAAATGATTTTATATTAATATATTTTGTCTATATATGTCAATGACTTCTACAACAGGTTTGAAGAGAAATTTTTGAAGCATTTACATTATTTTCAGTTACGATCAATTTAATTAATGACACTTTTTTTTCAAATCCTACTGTTAGTATTAGCTCACTCTTTTTCCCTATATATATAGATATATATTGCCAAAATTTCAGTCGTTAGTAAAATATTTTCTATTCATCCAATCAAGTTCAAATAAAAATTATTTTAAAGTTGTAGTGGATGACACGTGATGTTAATAAGATTTT
>BMAO01005188.1:0-50042 GCA_019973975.1 Trichonephila clavata | reverse complement strand
TCGCTTTTTCGTTAATTTCCAAATGCCACCGAGTTCCTCCCAGAGATTCGACTTCGAAACCAGGACTCTCGATGCAGTCTAGAGCAATTGATGACAGACAGTTTTCTAACGTCCATACATAAGTAAAAGCAGCCGTAGTATCAACATTGTCAGTGGCCATTTCAAATTTAACAAAATATTTTGTATACACTCAGTGAACTGCTTGAACGTTGTTGTGAAATGCACAAGCTTTAGTTAGGATCTTCACTCGTGGTTGAAGGCCTTTTAAACACTGAATACAAGACACGTGATTGGAATGAATTACGTAACCTTTCCATTCGGAAAACATTCGTGGCCGCAGTAGCTTAGTGGTTATGATCGCGAACTTCTGACCGCTCTGTCGTGAGTTCGAAATACTGCCGAGGGACGTTAAATCTCTCGATGCTCAGTGTCCTCTTATTGGTGTAGTTTAGAAGTTAGAAGAGTAGGGTGCCAGTTCAGGTCTCAAACTTGTCACTTGAGACTAATTCAAAATACAATGTTTATCGTTATACCCTCGTGTTACTTTATGGAACAATTCTAAGAAGAAGTCTAAAAACTTTTTTTTTTTTTTGCTTTTAAATTTAAACTGTTTTTAAACTTTTGCTTGAATGGCTTAGTTATTGAAATTAAGTTTTATTAATAAAAAGAGTCATGAAAAATCGCATAATTTTTTCTACATATATAGCTATAATATTTGTAAATTTAAAATTATAAAATTTTGACTCTTAACATTAAAAAATCGCACACGTTCCAATTAACGAGTAAAATAAAATTAGAACATACGCGTATATTGCCTCAAAAACATAAAACATTTTACATTTAAAATAGCACAAAAATTAGGAATTAATTATGCATCGGTTGCTTGTTGATAATAAATGTTTTCACACGTGTTGTGAAAAATCGAAACTTTGTCCTTACCACTTTTGTCCTTGCTCTTGAGTGAGCATTGGCGTCAATCTATTTAACTACACTAGGGCTTTTGGCGACGGACTTCATAAATTTGAACCCATGCTCAAGTAATGAGGACAGCCGCTGAAATTGCACTCTCTCTCTCTCTCTCACACCTAACTTCCACAACACACCAACGGGAGAATGTTTGAGCTTTGAAAAATTTAACGCGCATCAGCCCCTCTACACAGCGGGTCTGCAGTGGCACCAGACTCGAACTCATGACATTCACGACACAAATCCGTGACCATCACCACTGGGCTAGTGCCGGTGGAGGTGGGCCCGTCTTAAGACTTCTTGACGCCCTGGGCCCCTACTCAAAAGTAGGCCCTAGGCTCTTACACAAATGTAGGCCCTGGACCTTTACGCAAATGTGGGCTTTGGGCTCTTACACAAATATAGGCCCTGCGTCTTTGCACAAATGTAAGCCCTGGGTCCTAACACAAATGTAGGCCAATGGGCCATTACACAAATGTAGGACCTGTGCCGTTACACAAAAGTAGGCCCTGTTCCTGTACATAAATGTAGGCCCTGGATCTTTACAGAAATGTAATCCTTGGGTTTTTACACAAATGTAGGCCTGGATCTTTACACAAATGTAAGACTTAGGTCTTTATACAAATATAGGCTTGGGCTCTTACACAAATGTAGACACTAGGTCTTTGCACAAATGTAAGCCATGGGCCCTTACACAAATGTAGGCCATGGGCTCTTACATAATTTTAGGTCCTGGATCTATACAGAAATGTGAGCCTTGGGTCTTTATACAAAAGTAGGCCTTGGGCTCTTACACAAATGTAGGCCGTGTAACCTTAAACAAATGTAGGCCAATGGGCCACTACACAAATGTAAGACCTGGGCCGTTACACAAAAGTAGGGGCCCAGGGCCTTTACATAAATATAAGCCCTAGATCTTTAAAGCAATAGAAACCTTGGGTCTTTATACAAAAGTAGGCCTTGGGCTCTTACACAAATGTAGGCCCTGTAACCTTAAACAAATGTAGGCCAATGGGCCACTACACAAATGTAGGACCTGGGCCATTACACAAAAGTAGACCCCATCTTTGATCCTTAAAATTAGACGATATATAGCACACGTTGTCAAAAATTCGCACAAACAATAACCCGAAACAAATAAATGTCCATGACTTACTACCACCAGGAATGCCTGGACCTACAGCCGCCTTTTGACTGAATAAGTAACGGTGCTGTATGGTGGTAGGCAAGGGACATGGACGATGGTCATTACATGTAGCCAATTGACATACTGTCTAATTTCCCAGTTTTTCGAAGAATAAAACCTGGAAGAACATATTTGACCGCTGAAATTATTCGAATCATAATCTTAATAAGGTGTAGACGAAAACGAGACGTGGCCCAAATTTTAGTCGAGGCCCTGCGTCAGGGCCCAGGTGGCCCATGCCTTAAGACGTCTCTGAATGGAGGGATGACCCTCTCAACGTTCAAGAAGATTCTTCTCTAAATATTTTTCACATCAAATGCCACTTAAAATCAACTTTAATCTTGGTTCAAATATGAATGACTTTGACTACATTTACATATATATATGTATACATGATGCCATACAGCTTAATTATTTTTATATAGGAGTCAGCTTATAAAAGTGTCTAGATCGCTGGTTTACATAATTCAATTAAGAAATGTTAGAATCGTTCATCTCTCGAAGAGCTCACTGACAAAATCTTTAAATTTATTGCAAGTTTATTTTATTTCAGCGTTTCATCCCTTCAGTGGCTCGATAAATGAGTATTATGCATTCGTGGGAGATAAATACTTTGGTTTTTACACCAGGCTGACTATCAGCTCATGCATCTTATTGCCCAAGTTTTTGGAAACTGAAATGGGCACAGTTCGCCTTGGTCATCGTGCTGTTACGCCACCGTTAATAATTTTGATAATAAAATGACTCGAGATACTTACACGAGACATTATGGCAAATTTTTCCAAGTTTGCACGGTTTGATAATTTAGTCTTTGAAATAGCTTTTATATTTCAGTACGAAAAAGGACGTTCAAATACGCAAGAAACCGCCCATCCAGTATAGTGGTCAGTGAAGCTGACTGCGGTGCCGCAGGGACTGGGTTCGAATCCCGGAGAAGGCATGGATGTTTTTGTTGTAATCCTTTCTTCTGTCTGTGTTGTTTACCCCCATGTTATACGTTCGGTGGTGTACGGGATTTATAAATGTTAAAAAAAAAATACGTAAAAATGTTTTATAAAGCGATGTCAAAGTCAAATATGTAAGGCTTGGGCTTTTTAAAAATATATGAATATTCATTTCAAAACTAGAAATATTCGAAATCCATGAACTGATGCAACTTTCTTTAGCAAACTTGACTAATACTTTGTTTACAGGATTTCACAAAACTTTGATCCGACTAAATTTCCTTCCGTTTCAAAGACTTAACACACATGCATGATTTTTGAACCATTTTAGAAAAATGTTTCGAGCCAAAGAGTAAAACGTTAATTACATCAAGAAATAAAGCTACGACGATTTAAGATGAAACTTATTAGAACTTCTTTGTGAAAAGGTCAAGCGGCGAAGATCGTGATGAACGACTTTAAAATATATTTTTACATTTCACAAAATATGCGCGCCGAGCCAATCACTGATCAATTTTTCAATTTCTATTTTTAGTTCACTTTATTCCTATATATATCTTGTTCAAATTTTCACCCGTTAATAGACTACTTTCTCTTCATCCAATCAAATACAAACAAATTTTTTTAAACCTGTAAGTGGATGACACTTGATGTTAATACAGTTTCTTTTTCAAGTATTAATTCATTAATTACTCGTTAATTGATTAACGGTCTTCGATGCCAACTTAGATTTGTCTCCATTGTTGTAACAATGTAACTTATAACAATGACAAAATTTGGCGTCGAGAACCAGGTCTTAGCCAAACCGGGAGTGTATTGTTACAACAACGCAGGCAAATCTCATGCTCTTTATTCCTACTAATATATCACTCTCTTATTTATACATCTTGTTTAAATCTCAAATTCTTAATAAAATACTTCCTATTAAGTCATTCAAAGGAGGAATTAACTTTAAAAATTTTTATGTTTCTTATGACGGATCACGAAATGTTTTATATTTCGCTTCGTACGCTTCGCAGTGTAATATTTTGAAATCGACCACTTTCGCCAAATTAGTATATAGCATATAATGAAACAGTTTCCAGTCATAGAACAATTTTTTTACACGTAATAATAATGGAAAAATATGAAAAAACAACATTATTTGCACAATTTATTCTAAACCTTCGCGAATTTGTCGAAGGTCTTGTGGAAAAATTCTGATTGCGTAATTTTACGTAAGTGCTTAGAAAAAAAATTACCTTTTAATAAACAGTATTGAGTTGATTTTATCGCATACCGAAAAGATACCGGCCCACGTATACAACAATGGGTGCTCAGTTTGAAGACCTAGCTGTACTAGACTCTGGCGAAAACACGTACGTCTCCAGAACTAATGGTACAGCGTTCGCTCTGTTCTGCCATACTGTTGAAAACTCACTGGATTATATTAAAATCTGAGCCAGTGAATATTACCGATTCTTACTAGTTTTTTAAATCATTTAATAACTATTTCCACAGAATAAACGTTCGCAAGGCAGACTGGGAAGGGTTTGCGCAAGAACTGTAAATCCTCTGCGCTGAATCGTCTGAACTGGCAATCCAGAGGGGTTGCTGTCAACTGACCCAGGATATAATCATCCTTATTAATAGAGTAGTAGCAACTTAAAAAACTTAGTTTTCTATAGATTCTGGCCCATGTAGACATCTTCAGTAATAAGCAGGCTGATATTCTTTCCAAGGAGGCATGAAATCCCTTTAACTTTACATTAGTTTTACCCTTACTGGTGCAATAGGCAGTCGTAAACTCTCCTCCCATCCAGTTAAAAAGCATTTAATTCCAGTTTTAACTACCATAGCCAGTTTACGCACAGGACACTTAACACATGAAAATATCTCCCGATGTACAGAGAAGTTAGAATTACTTGTCCTCTTTATCCTAACATTAAACTCTCTCCTAAGCATTTTATGCGTCCTATATTGGCTAAATTCCACACCATAGACCTAAACCCCGCTGACCATCAACTGCTTTATTCACCAAAGATCATCGATACGGCAAAGGCTATTTTGAACGCTTTCGACTCGATTTGATTCCACTGTATGGGGACAAGACAACTACCGAAAAGATTGCATTAACTTTCAATGGACTTATACAATTCGCTGAAAATCAATTTCATTTCCATCTACAAAATGTAACATAACTAGATATTATGACACAACATAAGCAAGATACAACATCAAAAAAATAAAGCTTATTTAGTGTAAGGTTTATTGGCAATAAATGTCTACAGCAAGCACAAAAAACTGTATTTATAATAAGAATACAATATTTTACATTGCTGCACTTCTAAAAATTAAATAAAATTGAATAAATATTCATTATAGTCGTAGAAAGTTTATGTTAAGCACGAACGGGGCTAAATTAATAATCAAATACATATAAAATTTTATCGCACTCGTCTATTAAACATTTGAAACATTTCAACGAGAAAAATATATAATATTAAGTATACAAGTATTAAGTACAATATAATGCAATGTACACTGAAAAAGATTTAATTTCTGAACAATAGCCCTAATGATATTTTAATTTTAAATAAAAATCTTTTCCCTCAACCTGGGATGAAAACATTTACATTTAAAAACAAATCTTTCTTCAAAGCAATCAAGATTAGTCGCAAATTCAAGTAATTTTTTTTTATGAATACTTTAAATATTGCGCTAAAAAGTCCATCTGAAAAGTTATCTATAAATCTAACGTTAAATAAGTCAAGAATAAAATCGAGGAGCTTCAGTTAAGTCTAGATAACATTAAACTAGTCAAACTGAATTTTATATTTAAAAGCATTGTCCGGAAGGATTCTTAAAATTTGAAGCTAAAAACTTGTCATTTTCCCCTTTGAGAAACATATCTGGTTTATGTAGAAGTTCGATATTTCATTCCAAAGAGTTGTCATTCTTATTATGCCATTTTATGCATTGCCATTCCAAGAAGATAATCTGACAATCATGTTCACGCAGTTAGAAAAGGCAGATGCAAATAAAAATCAATCTCATTCCAGACAGCTCCGTATACCATCTCCAATTCGCACCGTATACACAATACGTCGTCCAGTAACAAAGATGGGTTTTTATCAATCAATTCATGTTTATTGAAGAAATACACAAACTTGTCGGATGAAGTTGATAAATTACGTCCTCTTTTAGATATGAATTTCCTTCCATTGCAGTCTAAAACAGAGATTTCGCAATTAAAGCGAGCTATTTTTGTCTCGCTATCTTCCGAAAACTTAACGAGGATCTCTTCGTTTCCATTACTTTCCAGCCCACAAATCGCTATAGATAGTAAGAGGTTCTTTCCTGACATGGGTGTCATGCGATACTTTTTCTCGTCTCCCGATTCAAAAGTGGTAAAGTTTCTGATGTTGAAGAAGAATGTACGCCTTTCCAATCCTAGTTTAGATCGAGCAAAACACAAGTTTGGTCTAGGGGGGTCCAGTCCCACCCCCCACATTTGGCAACGAAGCGTCAGGGTGTCGTTCGATAGGTATTGGTCCCTTTCGGACTTAAAGATTCGGTCAGTGGGTTCTGAAAGTTCGAAGTGTCCACCTTTAAAAAATTGGCTTCGATGATATTCTTTTTTTATACACGTTGCATCACTGGTGAGTAGTGCAAGTTGAAACACCACTTCAACGACGTCAGGTCCACTGCACTCTTCTCTATGGATACTGATAGAAAGAAATTGTTCGCTTTTTTCGTTAATTTCCAAATGCCACCGAGTTCCTCCTAGAGATTGGACTTCGAAACCAGGACTCTTGATGCAGTCTAGAGCAATTGATGACAGACAGTTTTCTAACGTCCATACATACGTAAAAGCAGCCGTGGTATCAACATTGTCAGTGGCCATTTCAAATTTAACAAAATATTTTGTATACACTCAGTGAACTACTTGAACGTTGTTGGTGAAATGCACAAGCTTTCGTTTATGATTTTCACTCGTGGTGGAAGGCCTTTTAAACACTGAATACAAGACACCTGATTGGAGTAGATTACATAACCAGTTCATTCGAAAAACATTCGTGGCCGCGGTTATGATCGCAAACTCGTGACCGGAGTGTCGTGAGTTCGAGCTTTAGTACCACTGCCGATGGACGTTAAATCTGTCGATGCTCAGTGTCTTTTTATTGGAATGGTTTATAAGTTGGAAGAGTAGGGTGCCAGTTCAGATGTCAAATTTGTTGCTTGAGACTAATTCAAAAGTACAATGTCCACCGTTAATAGTCCTCGTGTTACTTTATGGATAGTCATACAAAGGCCATACTATTAAGCAAGTGAGTCAGGGAGAGTTAGAGATATTAACGTCCGCTTATTCAGCTACACCATAGGTTCCCAACGTTTTTTGAACTGGCGCCCTCTTTTCTAGTGAATATTTCGATACCGCTCCTTTTTCTGGTGAATATTTTGATACCATGTAAAGTGAACCTAATACATGGTGAAAACAAGATTTAAATTTTTAAAAAAATTATATTACTAATAGAATATATTTTTTAATTTAACTTTTTTCGAAAGTCGCAATTTTTTTATTTGCGAATCTGAAGTAGATATTGCCACAAATATATTTAAATGTGTAGTATTTTCTAGATTAGTCATAAAATAGGATAGTGTTAGAATTGAAACGCTACAGAATTTTTTCTTCGCTTAAAGAGTGAAATAAAAGTTTTAGCTTACTGTTAAAAAGACAGGCAGGTGTTTTGATGATACTAAGTAATTCATAATAAACTATTGCTTCCAAAATAAGTATAAACTGACAGTTTCAGCCTTTAAACAATCACACATTAATTCCTGGTGAACATATTTAATTATGTTTCTTGGATAATATACGTAATGAAAAGCAGTCGACGAAACCATGTTTCACATGCTCACAAACAAATATAACACGTTCACTACGGAAATTAAAATTTACTATATCACCCAATTTAATGTAGGTCTGAATGTAGTGTAATCTTTAAGTTTTTCATCCACTTCCCGAACTACCAAAATATGTGAATTCTCGTACATATGATATAGAAATGATTTTAATACATACAATCAACATAAGTAAACAGTATTAAAGTTTACTTTTGTTAGTACATAATCAGCGTGTTTTTGTAGTCTTTTTTTAGACTATATTTGGTTAATCTACCCAAGCCCCTCCGTGCCACATCTGCGCCTCCTAATTTTTTCTGGGCCTTTTACTGCCCCCATGAAAGCCTCAAACGCCCTAAAACGGTGTTATCACCCACGTTGAGAACCTATGAGCTATACTCTGTTTCACCTCAAGTTGGCAGCATTAGGAAGGGTACGATGACCGAATCACAGCCGCTGCCGGGTTACTCTAGGAGCAGAGTGTGACTAAACGAATAAATATCACCATGTTTGGCGAGTGGAGAAAAAATGCTTGTGGAAAAAAATGTTCATTAAAATTGTAGGAGCTGTTTTTTTTTTTTTTTTTTTTGAAAATAGTATATGCCACTTTTTTAATGGAGATATTTAATGGCTTACGTTTCAATATGTTTAGAAATATTGATGAATAAACTAGCAAAAGTTTTCTCGAACAAAATCTCAATAGTTCTTAACATATTGAAGGCAATGTTTTTTTAATGAAAAAATACCGGTAAATTGTAATCCATGCTTTCATTAACTTGATTTTTTAAGTGACTTAGGGCACTTTCAAAATAAATGGCTCATTTTTCTTTATTTTATTTATTACATCGTTAATAAAATACAAATTTCTATCTTGTTTTTTTAGAATTAATCGCCTTTTCTCGGTTATTACTGTTTTAAATCCGTTTGTAATAATTATTCACATCCATGTATAAATGCCGTTTATGTATGTTAACTTAAAATATACAGAAGCACAAATTTCAGCAACATCATTTACTTCCTTCAGAAATTTGGTTAATGTAGGAATCTCATTTTTTCGAAACAAGCCATGAATTTTTCGCCGAATGCATGCAATGTGAAGACGTCATATTTCACCAGCCTATTACGCTTGCCTACGATACCGGGCCGTTTTTTACCAGGAGAACTTACAGCACTTAATGCCTTCTTTTCTTTCTTCATACGGAAAACAGTTCTTTTCGAAACGCCAATCAGTTCAGAAACCTTTTTCACGATTTTTCTGATGGATTCTTGCGGGTTTTCTTCTCGAAGTCAATATGTTTTTCCGAGCTCCGCTTCGGATAGATTTTCCTCGCTTCGATGGTGTATACAGCGAGGTTGGTGACATTTCTATCTCAGACATGTTCAAAATGTCAAAAAAAAAAACAAGAACAAAGATAGTTGTACGAAATATCAAAATAGTACGTATGAACGATAGCAAAGACGCAATGGGAATGGCATTGATTTGGCGGGAATGCTTAGGTAACTCCGCCAAGGATGTAATCTTGAAAACCGGTTTTTAGCCAAGTGAAGTTTCATCAAATTGTTGTTTTTTAACTGTATTCGTTCACAGATATTAAGGAATAAATGCTTTTAAGATGTGATTAACTTAAAATATATCCTTAAAATCACAATTTCGATAATACATGATACTTTTTAACAATTTACTATGCATTCGCTTTCATTTTAATTCCAAAACAAGTTGGAACTATTTTTCAAGCGGATTGTTACATTTCCTACCCTTCCTAATGCTGCCAACTTGAGGTGAAACAGAGTATACATGAAGGCTTTTGGTGACGGACCTCGTAATTTTGAACCACGTCAAGTGACGACACCTGAAATGGCACCTCCCTCTCCTAGCTTCCACACCAACGGAAGGACGTTTAAGCCTCGACATATTTAACAAGCGAACCCTGAACACGGCGTGTCTTCAGGCACTCACGTTTGAGCTCATGACACGCCGGTCACGAGTCCGTTACTTTGACTACTAGGCTACCCTGGTCCCACACTGTAAAGCGAGACGAGGACTTTGAAGATGGTTATCTTATAATTTTCAACCTCATTGAAGAAACAAGGAGGACACATAAGCTGGCACCTCCCTCTGGTAAGCAGTAGCTGCCGCGGTGGCCGAGTGGTCTAGGCATCGGATCATGGCTAGCATTTCATGGGTTTGATCCTAGTACCTCTAAAGATCCGCCGTGTAGGGTAGCGATGCACGTTAAATCTGTCGAGAGCTCAAACGTCCTCCTGTTGGTGTGGTGTGGTAGTTAGGAGAGGGGGGCCAGCTCAGGTGTCGTCCGCGTCACTTGACCATGGTTCAAAATTACGCGGACCGTCGCTAAAAGCCTTCGTGTTGCTAATCAGTGCGACGTTAATATTCTCTCACTCACCCCCTCGTAAGCACTAGAATACATCAACAGAAGAACATTGAGCTTCGTCAGATTTAACGTGAATATGCCCCATCTACATTGTGGGTGTTCAGTCACTCACGTTTGAACTCATGACACGCTGGTCACGAGTCCGTTACCTTGACTACTAAGCTACCCTGGTTCCACACTGTAAAGCGAGACGAGGACTTTGGAGATGGTTATCTTATAATTTTCAACCTCATTTAAGAAACAAGAATGACACATGAACTGGCATCTCCCTCTCCTAAGCACTAGAATACATCAACGGGAGGACATGTAACTTCGTCAGATTTAACGTGAATCTGCTCCCTCTACAGGGCAGGTCCTCAGGACTCGAACCACTGCACTCCGTAGCTCAGCAGTAAATGGCCCATCGTGCAAACGAGCTGATGCACTTTAATTTGTCACGGCCTTAAGTTCTCACTTTGGGTTCATGTGGAAATGTAGAAACCGGGTTGGTACTAAAGTGTTTCCCTTGTTAAAGTTACTGAATGCATCTTCAGTAGCCCTTTTTGGATTCCATTGTGAAACGTCAAAGAATCCAAATTGTCATAAATTCGAATCCAGTACCACTGAAGATCCGCGTGTAGGAAAACGATGTACGTTAAACCTGTCGTGGGCTTCTGTTGGTGTTGTAGTTAGGAGAGAGGGTGCCAACTCAGGTGTCATCCTTTCCTCTTAAATGAGGTTCAAAATTACGAGATCACTAAAATCCCTAGTCTTGCTTCACAGTGTGGGGCGACGGTAGCCTAGTGCCGAAGCATCGGATTCTTGGCCGGCGTCTCATGAATTCGAACCTGAGCAACTGATGACCCACTGTGTGGAGAGTCTGATGCATGTTCAATTTGTCGGGGCTCAAACATCCTCTCTTTGGTGTGGAGTGGAAGTTAAGAGAGGGGTGCCAGATCATGTGTCGTCCTCGTCACTTGAACATGATTCAAAATAACGAGGTCCATTGCCAAAAGCCCTCGAGTAACTGATTAGTGTGACGTTATTATTCACTCACTCACTAACAGCGTCAATGAAAAATCAACCAAGGGAAATTAATAAATTATCAATGAACTTAAAAAGTAAAAATTATTGTGTGCACAGTAGCGACTTGATTCATATGAAGGGTATTAGCTTGTAATTTGTATTTCATGATGATGCGAGATATTTCTCGATTGAATGTTGGCAATGATCTGAAAAGTTGAAATAGTGAGTAAATCACAGAATCCGGGAAACTCCGATATGGCTGACGACGAGGGCAGAACAGCTGCTTTTACATTCATCTGGACAATCGAAAACTGCCCTATATTGCTCTCCCCAAAAGGTATCGAAAGCCCAGAATTCTACGTAGATTGTCTCGAAAACACAAGGTGGCACTTGGAAATAAGAAATGTCGACCAAGAGTATCTTGTGTATTTTATTCACAGAAACAAAGATAACTGCTTCGACCCTGTAACAATAACCTTCGAACTTTCCTTCATCGCCCCTGACGGATCGCCGATAAGTTCAGAAAGGCATCAAAAACAGTTTATCCATGGAAACTGTTTCTCATATATGCTGCCCAGCAAGGACGTGTTTGTATCAAGAAAGACAGAGTTCCTCTCAAACGACACCCTTTCACTTCGCTGTCGTATGTGGGAGGTAAACAGCGATGTAGCATTATACAACCTGTGTTTTGCTCGCACCCGATTGGGGTTGGAGAGGCGAACAATAATTTGGTGCGTCAGAAGGTTCAGCACTCTGCGGCCTGGACGAGACGATGTGTATCAAGTGCTTCTAACCGAAGCTAGGCCTTCCTCACTAAATATGACCTTGAGTGTGAACAAAGTTGATGACGAAGAGGAATGGGTTGTAGTTAAGTTTTTAAAACACAGCGACACTAATTTTTTACACTTCATTTACGAAATGTCCGTCATGGACATAACGGGCAAGAAACATTTTGCCAAAAAATCTAGGATCTTGCTGACTGCATGTGATAGGCATGCGCAATTATTTCCTAAGTGCAAATTGCTGGAAGATAGAGAACTGTTTTTACCGTATGATGTGTTATGTTTAAGATGTGAGTTTGAAATTGGATGTGGAGTTGTTTGGAACGAGAGGGAAAATTATGTCCGCTTGACCACCGTGGGTCCCATTTCAGAAACATGGAGACTCATTTGATTAAAGGGAATTTCAGGGACTTTAAATTTAAGAAAAAGTAGGGTGCAAAATGATCTTCAGGTTGTACTTCCATCATTGTTATTTTTGTGTTTGATTACTCCCGGATATTCAATCTTCCCTCCAAGATGCCGATGCTCTATAGTATAAACCAAGACGAATACAACAAAAAAGGAATATTTGAAACAAATATTTAATTAGATAGTCCAGTTCCTGCAAATCTCTTCCCGACATGGTGCTGTCAATGTTATTGTCAATCCACGTAATCCTTCCCATGTTATCTAAAAACGTGGTCTTTTACATAAAACCAAGGTTTCGTACCCTCTTTACCACATGATGTAGCAAAACTGCACGAAATTACACGTATTATCAAAATTGCTAATGGAACCATGTTGAGTCTAGTGTGTCAGAAACTGGACTAACACATTGATGCAAGCCTTGTTACCTAGGTTTCACACAACACTTATAAAATATGGAAGTAAAACTTGAATCGTTTCTGTATTCTTTTTTGCTTTATTATATTAGTTTTTTTTACTACCGAGCGTCGAAATCTTGGAGAATATTATGAATAATCCTGCATAGAGCATGAACATGTTGCAGCAATTCAAAACTGTCGATTAATATACCAATTACCTTTCATCAAAAAATAGCTATTAATAATTTTTAAATATATATATTTACCATTTGAGGCAGTTATTCCTGATAAATTTCATAGTGGTGCGAAGCAATATTCTTGTGATAACGGATTTTTATTCGCTTAAAATTAAATGCACTTTAATTATATCAAAGTTATACAAATTAAAATGGGGGGAGGAAGAGCTATCTATAGAGAATTTTTCGTTTCGTTTGAATATATTTTTAATGTAACAGATTGCTTGAAAATTGTTAAAACTGGAAACTTTTAACTAAAGTGGGGGGGGACGCGTGATAAATTTATCTAATAATTGACATTTTTTTTCTTTTTGCAGCATTGTTGCGAACCGCGTAATCTAAAATAAGAGAGCTGAAGTAACTGCTGTATTAAATTCCATCCTCGATTTTTTTGTGGACAATGTTTTTCAAATCGAATAATTTTATATGTATTTAACGATTATACTATTTTTTGTATTGTTATTGCTTCAACTTTATGTGAAATTGCCTTTACTTTTATTAATAAAATATTTTTAAAATGTAAATTTGTTTCATGCATTTTATTAAGCCAATTTTTTTAATTCAAACTGTGTGTTACCGCTGAAGCTCGAAAGATTATCTAAATCTAGAGATATTAACTGATTTGCATTGCTTAATGCGGAAAATCAAGAGTTATCCGCATTTTAACTAATCCTCACTCTAACATTTCCGGTATCGTTAAAATTCAAAGACTTGTTTCTCTCATTTCCTTTCGATATCTTACAAAATTTAACTATTTTCATTGTATTTGTTTTTTCAAGACAGGTGCTTTAGTCTTCTGTTATATTTTGTACTATATTCGAATATATATGGATGTTTCCAAAATCATTGGTGAGTACCACACAAGATTTTTCAAAAAAAAATTACTCCTGTGCTATAAATCATGGGTGTCTAAACTATGAAAGCTTGTGGGCCGCATTGCAAAAAAAAAATATCTGTGCCGCACATACAATATTTTTTTAACAAATTGAAATAAATATTAAATATATGGCTTTATTAAAATAATTTAACTTATTTTTACTATATTTTCTTTAAATTTGAATTAGACATGAATAGGTGCACATTTATTTTTAATTTGTAAAGCTTCGTTTCATTTAGTTTGGATTTCATAAAAATGGAGAAAAATCAAGTTAATGAGATGAATTTGCGTTTGTTTTTAAAAAAAGCAAATCGATATCGGGTTCGAAATTGCAATTCTTAATACATTTTCAAGATATTTGTAAGTGATTGTTGTCCTATTTCTGTGTGCTTCATTTTAGGAAAATAACTGTTCACAAATATAAGTACTGGCAAAAGCTGTGTGTGAAGACATCAATATATCACGAGTGTGAAAAAGAGGATATTTATCGCGCGGTGTAGGTTATCTTTATAAAACTCCAGTACAGAAACATTCCCAAATTTTTCTTTCGATTGAATGTCACTTTGTAGTTCAATTCATTCTATTTGAAGATTTGAAGGTAATTTATTTATTTCTAATGAAAACGGGGTAAAACGAATGGAATATATAGAAATTCTCTTCGTTTTTTCGAAAATCTTGAAATTTTCTTTCAAACTCTTCAATTAAATCGGAAAATTAATGCAACATATTTTGTGCATACGTTTATTGTTTACTAAAAATGTGTAAATTGGAATATTCTATCAACCTCAGGATCCTAATTTAACAGCTGGTTATCCAACCAGCTGTTAAATTAGGATCTCAAATTTTCTTACAAGAAGGGTGCCTTTTTCTGCCACTATCATAGGAAAAACATTTCAAGTGGCTACTTGTTAGTCAAACCAGAGCAGTCTGGGAGCCAAGGACCCCATTTGAAGCAGAGATGTTCCTTTGACCATTGGAGCGTAGGGGGAATACTTCATATTAAATTTAGTTTAGATCCTTCATTAGCCCCTTCGGGACGAACGTCGCACCCATTCGCCGGGACAAAACACCGCCAGGAGACGAGTGTCGTGTATCGGCGCCAGCGTATTTCTTCCTTACAGGCCTAGCGCCTCACCGGTGCGCCAGGGATCTGGAAAGTTTTTTAAGTTCAGGTTTTTGGCAATAGATGGCATTCTATGTCCATAAGATTTGAGATGCATGGAGATCTGATTTTCTACTCGAAATGAGAGAAATATTACTCCCTTACACGTGGTTTTTGTTTTATAGACATAAGGGGAAAGGAATGTTTCCGAATTAAGTGCTTTACGACTGCTCTTGAAATGAACATGTGGTTTTTGTTTATAGTGAAGATGAGAGATTTATTTTCGCTGAAGAATTTGATTTGGGTTTTCAGTCTTGTTTTTTATGGATAATTATATTTGGTAGACAAAATTTGTCTTTTTTCTTACTTTTTTTACAAGGTCGACTTTTACAAATGCTTACGATAAAATGTTGAAAAACTTGTACTTAAACTTTATTTACTTCAGCTTCTTTTTGTTTATTAATACGAAATATTTGAAGGATATGCTGTTCGTATAATATACAGAATAATATTGAACAACGAGCTTATACTTCGGTATTTTTATGGATTTAGGCTTAACTACACAAAACCCTCCAGTCCTGGCGTTACGGACGTGTTTGCGTCCTTCGTCACACACGAAAGGGTTAGAGAACAGTTCTTGATAAGCAAGTGAAGTGCCCGTTTCATTCTCATTACCTCTAATTTTAACATGTGATTGCATCCATTACAAGTGGACATCGTGTGTGTCTGAAATCTTCCTCAGTTTGACCAGATTAGAGATGCTGGTTTAATCGTTTGCGGAGGACTAACTAACAATTAACTAATGTGTTGATTGTTCGATTGTATTAGCTTGATTCCTTAAATATAAAAAAAGCATTTACTTTAAGCGTACAGAAAAGTTTCTGTTATACCAAAGATTTTATTTTGATTTAAGCGAGTGTCTCGTAAGTAATGTGCAGGAATATTATCTAGGAATATTTGAGAGACAAAACAATTTTTTCTGCACTTTAACAGATCACCCGTTTATATGCAAGTAACACCGCACATGAGAACTAATCTGGGTAAAATTATCGAATCGGCCACTGATCCGCTAAATTTAGAAAAATTGCTGATTTGGCGCGTTTTTTGTGTTGTGTTTTGGAGTAGCAACCCTACCACAACACGATCCGACTTCTTCCTCACTGATACAAAAACCAAAAGGGTTACCAGAGTTGGCGCACTTATCGCTTTGGCGAGAAAACACTTGACGGGATAAGTGGCCGATTCGACAATTTAACCCTAATCTGTAGATAAACCAATTTCGTCACTTTAACGGCAAACGGCTCAAAATTACGAGGTACCTATTTAAAATTTAGCTTAACCCACTCATCATAAATAATTAAAAAGAAAATAATTGTTGAAGTTGCATAAGAAATGAATTCACTATCAAAAATATTAAAGTGCGTAAAACATGCAACGAAAAAAAAAACTGATCTTCCGTAGGGCGAAACTGCAGTCATATATGTATATCGTTGGGGTATATTACTTGGAGCAGTCGGACTCGAATATCCTTTTAGCGATTTTTAGATGACTGTGAAAGAGTTCTACCATTTGCCCATTGCAAAAAGTTATTGAAATCAGAAGATATAACCATTAAGGAATACAAAAATCACAATAAAATTCTTGCGTGAGATAAAAATAATTAATAAAATGCTCTTTTAAGAGCTCAAAAAAGCAGAAGATGCATTCTGAGAGTGGGCGGAGTTAGCCTAGCCAATCCGATTGCAGCAAAAACCGAACATCAGAGCGCGGGAAAAAATGTACTTGCAGTGGGGATCGAAGGTCGGGAGAAGAAAGGAAGTGATCTGATTGGCCGAGACAAGAGTTCGGCTACTGGGGTATAAGTAGGTTGTGAAAGTAAATAGCCAATCAGTTCAAGCCTGCAAATTCAACAGTGTTGGATCACAGGGGAAGAGATAAGAAAAATAAAATAAATAAATGAAGGTATTAAAAAAGGATTTACACATAAAAGGAAAGTTGTGATTAAGGTATCCGACTACCCAAAAGTTGTGAATTTTGCCAAAAATTGACAAATTTTTTTTATGATTTTATTTTATAGGCCATCTTATTAGCTTTATAACAATACCAAGTTTATTATTTTCTGTTCACTAGAATAAAAACTACAAGTGTTTTAGTAAAAGCAGATGCTGTTACTTTAAGCAAGATGTCATACTTTAAAACGCGTTTTACTCGAAATGTGATTTTTTGAAGATAATCAAACGGGGTCAGCGATTGCTAAAAAAGTTTTGGAAAATAATTAACTGAAATTTTTTGTGTATGTTTTATATAATATTAGAAGTGATTTAACCTTCAGATTTATCAATCACTGTTTTATTACAAAATTTATAATTCCTTATGTGAATGTAATCACTGTTTTTTTAAGCAATTTCATATAGTAACTGAGATAAAGTGCTCTAGATTTTGTAAAAATTAAAATATCTCTTATCCTGAAGGTCATTTTGACAATGAATAACATAGCAACACATCAGAATTGAAAAATTGAAAACTCGTTCATAAACCTAAGGTATAGAAGGGACTTCATTTATGTTATTTTTTGTCAATTTTTACCCATTTTAGTGATAATAGTTTATTTTTTTTTCTTCTTAATTTTTGCATATTTTTCTTAAAACGTACTTTAAAAAATCTAAAAACAAGAAAAAAATCCACATATCTAGATTTTTTTTTAAAAAAAAGTTGTCGCAACCAGTCGGATACCTTAAAATCAAGATTAATCAGGATATCTCTTGGTCTTCTGACTGAAAAATGAGATGAGTAGGGGATGATTTCATTAATAGAAGGGTTGTCGTGGTCGTCGATATTTTTGAAGAAATTGATAGTTTTCGAATAGAGTTTGTCTGATCGTGGGGATATTGCACGTTGATCTGAGGTCAACATTTCTCATTTACTAGCGTGCGTCGAGAATTCGTCTTAGAATGATATTTTGGGAGCTTTCAATTAAGTTGATATTGGTTTTTGCCGCGTGTCCCCAGATTGGGGAGGCGTACGTGAGGAGGTGTTTCAGAATTAGAGTGTAGATAAGCAATTTGTAATGTCTGTTCAATTTAGACTTTCTGCCAATAAGGGAAATAGAGTTTACGTATGGAATGTTTGAATTTCTCTAATGTATGCAATATGTTGTCGGAAGGTGATGTTTTTATCAATAATAACACCAAGGTACATGGTGTGTTGAGACCAGGGAATTCTTTGATTTTGAAGAGTTAATTCAGGAGGTAGTTCCTTTGGGAGAAGAAAACTGCTTCTGTAGTAGAAGTATTGAGGGGGATTTTCCAAACGGAGGGAAAAATTTCAAGGTGAGCTAGGTGTTCGTGGATATTATCGACAAGTGTGTTTAGGTTCTTGTGTCTAGAGAGTATAAATTGCAGTTGAACAGTGGCAGCGAAAGAACAGCTAATTGGATAGAAAAGGAATATAAATAATGAGTTCCACCTGAGGGGAACAGAGGGCTGTGCGTAGCTGTAGTTGGTTTTTTCCAATTGTGAAAACTTCACCAGGTACGCAACAGCAATTTAGAATTGAGAGGTGATTGATAGAACGAACACTGACTTAAATGCCGAGAGAGGATGAGGTATAAGAGCTGGTAACAATTATTTAATTCACTCTGCTGATTCTTAAGATTGAATAAAAAATGCCTCTTCGAAGACCATGTTCAGTAAATACACGCGTCACATTAGCAGGGTCTGATTCGTGCAGCCATCTATGGTATAGATTGCTAACTAAATTAGCAATAATCACTTTAATTCAAGAAAAATGAATTTGAGAAAAAGATTTTATAATTTTAACAGGATTTAAATTACCACAGCATTTAACCTAAGTTAAAAATGACTCGTTCGTCACTTTAAGGTGTCAAATCTTTTGAAGGGATGAGGCAGCCGATATCAGAATCCAACATTTCTCGGTTTCAAATCTCTATTCCACATAAACGTGATTTAAAATTACTTCCCTGAAAAAGGTCTAAAAATTCATTCACGTCAAGGTAATAAGTAAGAAGTTCAAAAGATGTAGCAAATTAAAGGCGCTGGGATCTTTTAAAAAAAGGCTTCCGTTTGGCTATTGATTTCCCTGGTGTGAATGAATTCTTAATTGAAGTTAATTAAAATAAGGGCTCGTCAGGTTAAGGATCTCTGGTATTTGCGTACAATCGCAACCATTTTGGCAACATTGAATTAAAATCGCTCGAATTCTTAAAACGGAATACACTGATGGGATTTTGGAGCCCAAAGTCAAAATACTATGTGTAATTATAAATAATCATCAATTAAAAAAAATAACAGGTTTTTTATTCGATTTTATTAATTTTACAAGAAAAGTTTTATTTTTTAATTCGGTAAATCCCAGATACTCATTTTTGTATCCAATCTTGCCATACCACCGAACAGTTAGGGTTAGAATAGCGACAAGCAGAGAAATATGAAACGAAGCATATGGTTGCAAATTTGGCGAGATATCTTGAAAGTTGGCAGGGTTACTATGGTACATAGATACCGAATCGCGTTACGAAATTTGGAAGCCCTTGATATGATGCAAATTTCTATAAAAAAAAACACTATTTTTGAAGTGAGAACTTTTTTAGCGGCGTTGGGCACTTTTTGGTAGGGGGAAATCTTATGGGTTCGCGTCACCGAAATGCTTTGACTCGCGCATGCGCAGTCTGCTGTTCGCATCTTAGACACTTTTTGGATGGGTGAAATCTTGTGCGTTCGCGTCACCGACATGCTTATAGTAGTATATCTGTAGCTATATATATACAGCTGACGTATAGTGCTGTGTATATCTTATAAGTGAAATTATATGGATTTAGTGAAAAATTCACTGTGCATTGCGATTCCGAGAATGGGCAATACATATTAATGGTTGCCGTTTATATTTCTCCTGGAAAATCTAAGAAACAGATGCAACAATTTTGATTCGAAAATTTGATGATTTATACAAAAGAAAGTTCTGAAATACTCGAAAAAAGATTTGGCGAAAAATATGATAATGTACCGATGATTTTAAGTGGAGACTTCAATATTAATTTTGCAGATGATAAAAATTTACCACTAATTGAATTTCTAAATGAAACACTTAATTTAAATATGTCCAGTGATCGAAAAAACTCAGTACTACAAAATATAAAACGACTATCGATGCAGTTTTTACTCGATACTAAATCAGACATTTTCCTTTCTAACTTTAGTTACCATAAGCCTATTGTATCTCCTTTAGAAGAAAAGGAAATAATTTTTTTTTGTTTAACATTTATAAACCCCGTGCACCACACAATGTATAACACGGGGGCATACAACACAGACAGAAGAAAGGATTACAACACAGACATCCATGCCTTCTCCGGGATTCGAACCCAGTCCCTACGGCACCGCAGTCAGCTTCACTGACCACTATACCGGATGGGCGGCAAAAGGAAATAATTGAAAGTACAAAAAGTCTAAGTACTGTTGAAATTAATGCTGACAATAATGCAAACAATTAAAATAATGTTAAAAATTAAGTACATTGAAATTTAAGTAAATACAAATACTATCCATAAATAATATGATTGTATATTAATTGTTATTTCAATTGAATTGTATTTATATTTTGTCATGATCTTTTTACAGCACGTAATATATTTGAATAATAAAAAACCATATAATCATGCCTTTAGTTGGGAGTGTCAATAGATGTGAAAACCAGATTGATGTTGATAATTTTAATTCAAACTATGAAATTTCAAATTTTAATACTAAAAGTTCTAAGTTTTCGCTTCTATCGGCAGTTCCTATAACTGCCATTTTTTTTTTAATACACATCTTTTAAAACTAAAGTTTTTTTATATTTCTGTGTGCAGAAATTTCTTTGGTTAAAAATGAAAATACGGATTTCATAATTATCAAGTAGTGAACTAAGGCTAGTTAAATCTGACGAAAACAGATCGACTTGATGCTGAAGCTCGGAGAGTAAAAAGCCTATCTAGGATTCCTCCTCACCACATCAGCGGGGTTCAAAATGATAAGGTTGATTGCCAATACCCCCTTTTGTTTCTAACAGCTACGTTTGCTTACAAACAATCAGACGTTCTTCAAACGTATTTTTGGTGGCTACTGTAGTCTATTGGTCAAGGTTAAGGACTCGTGACTTGGAGAGGCGTGTTAGGGGATCGAGTGTCGTGTCACTGAAGACCCACCTTGTGGATAGGGGACGTTACACGCTAAATCTGTCGAGGCTCAAACGTGCTTCCGTTGGTATGGTGTGGAAGTAAGATGTGGGGTGTGCCAGCTCTTGTGTCGTCTGCGTCACATCACCATGGAGACGAGGACACCAAATTATGGGGTCTACCGCCAACAGCCCTCGTTCAGCTTTCTAGTGCAACATTAATATAACTCTAGCCCAACGTTTCTCAAGCTGTAGGGCGTGACAACCGTACGAGGGGGGGATCACAAGCATATTAAAAAGTCGAAAACAAAAAAATTATTTATAAAGATTATTAATTTACGGAAAGTAAACAAACAAAAAATACATTCCGACATAATAAAAAAATGAAAAACACACTTACACTGATATATTACACTTATAAATATATCAGTGCTGTTCGCAATTTATTTTATAATTAGTTTAACAATTCTAAGTTAAGATAATTTAAATAATTATCAATGACCCCATGGGATTGTCATATATAAAATTATATACAAAAATTAACACTTATCGTGATAATTTGTACGGTTTAAAATTAATCACTTAACGCAGCGTTTCTCAAACTGTGTGGCGCGTGATAACTCAACGAGGGGGGCGCGAGCATATTGAAAAGTCATAGACACATAGTTGTTTTACGAAATTATTAATTTACTGAAAGTATACAATCAAAATAAATTCTGACATAATAAAAAATAAAATATATATTTACACTAAAATAATAAACTTTTAAATATATAAGTATTGCACACATGTATTTCATACTTAATTTAAACAATACTATAAGAGCAAGTTTAATAATTACCAGTGACCCCATGGACTTGTCACATATAAAATTATATACAAAAATTAACATTTATCTTAGTAATTTATATGTTTTATAATAAATCCCTTAACTGCCGACAAAAAAGTACGCTATTTGCTACCCATTGCCATCATTTTCCACGCAAGCATGTGTATGGGATGTATTGGGGGGGGGGGGGAAATAATAAACAAATGCACTGAAATAAGTAAGTCCTAGGCAAACACTGTCAATGTCTTTTTATGCATTTCAAAGTCTTGAATAATTTTATGAATAGCATTGCACAGAAAAGATCGTACTTTGGAAAGACGTATATATTCGTCCGGGGCAATTAACGCTTTGACTAAGAGAGACGTTTACATACGCCGGTGGGACTTAAGAGGTTTAAGACGTATATTGTACCTTTAGTGTCAAAGTATAGTATTATTGAATTCAATGTATTGTTATTGTTTGGAAAGGGGGGATGATGAAAATTATGATTTTATAATGGGTCGCCAATATTGAAAGTTTGAGAAGCACTGCCTCAACTGCCGATTAAAAGTTACGCGATTCACTTCCCAAAGCCAACCGTTTTCTTCGTAGGCGTGCGCATGTGATGTATTGGGGGAGGGGGGGATAATGAAGCAAATAATCTGAAATAAATAAATCCTTCTCAAACATTGTCAAGTTCTATTTATTGCTTCCCAAAGCCTTCGGAATAATTTTATGGATAGTAGTGCACAGAAAGTATCGTACTTCAGAAAGACGTATATATACGTTCGGAGAAATGAATGCTTTGGCTGAGCGAGACGTTTATATACGCCGGTGGCATTTAAGGAATTAAAGTCATATCGCGTAGTTTTTGCATCAAAGTATAGTATTACTGAATTCCATACACTGTTATTGTATGGGGGGGGGGGAGATGAAAATTATGATTGAATATTGAGCCGCGAAAATTGAAACTTTGAGAAGCCCTGTTCTAGCTGACTCTCTAAAACTTATTTTAGAGAACTATCCAAGAAGTAATAGCTGAAGAGGAAGGCATTAAAAATGAGCTTTTTGAAGTAAACAGTGAAAAAAAATTCATCCTAAATAAATTACAGTTTAAAAAAACCAAAAAAGCGCCTCTTTTTATAGTTAATCGAATTAAGTTGTAACTTAATCTTTAGGTCGCCATATCTGGTACTGGGATCTGAAGTTAGACGCCAGATGCGTTATGGGATCTGAAAATGGGTAATTGTTGATTCTGAGAGTCCTGATTAGAACAATGGAGCTAAATAATGAAATCATTGTATTGTCGTCGGTCCTGGACAAGTGAGCAAAATTTCGAATTCATCAGACCTTTTAAAAGGCGCAAAAATAGAGCTCAAAGATTCCGTTAATTACAAGTGAAGCTTATAAAAGGGTGTTAAAAAGATGAAATTTTCTTCCGTGTATAAACCTTAGTTGTCCAATGAAAATTCTAATTTCACAAATGTGATAAATACACATAACCTTTAGTTACAAAGTCAGTTTTAATATACTCTTAGTAACACAGCTAGGTCTAGGAACATCACAGGAGCCAATGTTTTCCTTTTAAGAATGTAATTTCTGTAGGTAAATTTGGGATTACTACTCAAGAAGCACCATTTGCTTTTTTTTTTTTTGCTGTTTTGAAATACCGGCGAAGCTTTCTTTTATATAATTTTTCTCAACTCTTTCTAAGATAACAAGGGCATCTGAAGGAGAAAGTCACCGGTGTTCACAAAAGATTAAAAAATACTCTTATAATCTTTCTTCACTTTTTCCAGGACCTTGGTAACATAATGGTTATTAGTTAGGAGAGGGGGTTGCCAGTTCAAATTAAGTCCTCGTCACTTGACACGAGGTACAAAATTATGAGTAGTGTCGTAAACAGACTTATCTTATAAGGGTAGGGTTGCAATCTAAAAACACGTAGCGGTAAACGCGAAGAGGTAATCTCTGTGGTGAAAATTAAAAATTTGTTGGTATATGATTAACCTCCAAATAACGGCGTAACGCACCCTCCTCCCAACTCTTCTCGTTGGGGTTCAAAAGCCTGACTGATAACAACTATGTATGAGTACCAAATACCTGATTTTGCAGGGAAATTCTAATAATCTCCGTTACGCCACTGACCCAAAAAAAACCCGAATGTACGCCACTGGGTGAGAGTGAGTGAATATTAACGTCGCACTGTTCAGCTATATGAGGGTTTTTTGTCAAAGGACCTCATAATTTTGAACCATGGTCAAGGGATGAGGACGACACCTGAGCTGGCACCCCTCTCCTAACATCCACACTACACCAACGGGAGGACATTTGAGATCTTGACAGATTTGACATGCATTGCTTCCTTACATGGAGGGTCTTCAGTATTACTGGGCTCGAACTCATGACACGCCAGCCACGCGAGTCCGTTACTTTGACCACTAGGCTACCGCAGCCAGCCATGTACGCCACTGAGAATGATATCCATCTAGAATAGACCACGTGTTTCTCTCTCATTCACTTAGTGTTCTCATTCACGAACTCATGGCAGGAGTAATGAAGGTTGGAGTCCTGGTGCCACTGAAAACCCGCCGTGTAGAGGCGGCCGATGCAAGTCAAATCTGTGGAGACTCTAAGTTCTTCCCGATGGTGTAGTGTCGTAGTGAAGAGACGGGGTGTCAGCTGAGATGTTGATCTCGTCTCTTGAGCAAGGTTAAAAAATTTGAGGTTGGTCGCTAGTAGCAGTCATATTGCTTTATTGTGCGATGTTAATTAATTATCACTTATTTGCTAGAATGACCTTGAGGTATTCGGTAGGGAGAGTTCCTCGCCCTATGTAGCTGCATAAACGCTATTGGCAATTAACCTCCTTATTTTGAACAAAGGTCAAGTGACGAAGATGACATTTGAGCTGGCGCCTCCTCTCCTAACTTCCACATCACACCAGTGGTAAGATGTTTGAGTCTTGACAGATTTAACATGCATTGGGCCCATCTACATGGCTGGTCTCCAGCGGTTCCAGGATCGAACCCATGACACGCCAACCACGAGTCCATTACAGTGACCACTGGCTTCCGCGACCCTTGAGGTATTTCGAAATTCATACTATCCGAAGATGTAGTTTAATGTAATGGATTTGTTCGTAGCGATAGATAAAGCTACGAACACCATTCAGTACAAAAAAGAGGTGTTAGATCATTTTTCAGTAGTTGAGTAAGTTCATTTTTATTTATTATTAAAAGCTTTTATTTAACTTACAATGTATGTATGTATGTATGTAATTTGTTCGGGTGGAATCTTGCAACTCAATTTTGAAGCTGATATCTTCCTCCCATTGAGCTGAAATTTTGTATACACGTTTAGTTTGGATGACAATGCATGTTTTGACGATTTATATTCCGATAATACAATTAATTAAAAAGATATTAATTAAAACGTTAAACTAGTTTTGGGCGCCAACTTGGATATATCTGCATTGTTGTAATAATTTTATTGTTACAACAATGACAAAAGTTGGCGTCGAAAATCGGTTTTCAGCCAAACTGGAATTTCATAACGTTGCGCTATTGACAGTATTAATTAACTTTGTCTAAAAAATAATTACATTTCTACAACGTAAAAACAATCTAATTTCTACAACGTATGCAATTTTTTTACAAATTTCTATCTGTTTCCTTGGATTTAAATTCAAAACAAAAAAGTAGAGCTATTTTTCAAGTAGATTGGTACATTGTGTATACCTTTTTCAACGCTGCCAAGTTAAACTGAGATGGAGTATTGAAGAAATTCTTTAAATAATTTATCTAACTTTAATCTATGAAACTCAGACAAAAAATAATTACAGAATCGGAAAGATCATTTTTTTAATGTATCTTACCCATCAAAAAGGAATCCGCAAGGAAAACAATAAGAGAAAAATATTATCTAGAAATGCAATATATTTTCGAATAAAAAAAATAATTTTACAATAAAATGAAGTAATTTTTTAAAGAAATTTTCTAATTTTAAGCCTACGAGTAATTTAAATATACCTCATTTTATCACCAGTAATCTAAACACACACTACGACATGTGTCCTTAAATTTAATTACAAATAGAATCTGTTAATTTTATTTGAACTTAATTATTGATTTTTTCAAAATCAAGTTTCTAAAGATGACCTGAGCAATTAAAAAAAACCAGATTCTTACGTAGAAGATACTCAATGTCCAGCAAAAAATTATCATTATTTGATAAAACTTTCTTGTTTGATTACAAAATGCGTTTTTAGTCTTAAGCATTTTATTGATTAATACAAATATTTAAATGCCTTTTGAAGTTTTTAATAAACAATTAAAATTTTCTTCTAATATGTTAGAGAAATGCATCCCTTATCTTCAAAATATTTCAAATAAATAATATATTCTTTAAGTTTTTCAAAAATAGTCAAAATTTTAATTAAACATTTAATAACTTTGTCATTTATGAAGATAATCTCACTAAACCTTTTTTTTTTCGTGTGTAGAACAATGTTAGCCAAAATCTGCATGAAGATTGAAAAAATTGCTTAAAAATTACGGATTTAAAAAAATTGTGTTTTTAGTCTAATACCCCATTTTGCGAGAATTAATTCAGCTAAACCAGGGATGGCGAACCAACGTTCAATGAGTTGAACAGGCTGAGAAACCTCTCCAGCGATAACTAAAAAGTAAAAAATAAATTAAATGTAAAAAAACTTTTTTAAGAACAAGCTTTTATTTAAACGCGCTAAAAAGAATAAAATAAACTTTTCCTTTAAAACTTTTTTTACTATCAACTTATAACGTCATTACACAATTTATATGATATAAAAGCTTGTCGCGAGATTTACCTGTGTAGATAAACAAGTAAAATAAATAACTTGACCTGATTGATTTTGGTTTTTAAAAATTCAAACTAAGTAAATATGAGTACTTAAATATTGCGACAAGCTTTTATATCATATAAATTGTGTAATGACGTTATAAGTTGATAGTAAAAGAAGTTTTAAAGGAAAAGTTTATTTTATTCTTTTTAGCGCGTTTAAATAAAAGCTTGTTCTTAAAAAAGTTTTTTTACATTTAATTTATTACAATTAATTACCACAATTTTTTGCAGTTAAATTTTTTAAAAAAACCATATTATATATGCCCATGCATTCTATTATCTTTAAAGTCATATTTTTCTTAATTTACTTAAAGTGTTTTCTATTCATCTAGTTGCAGAAACCACGAGTGCAGGGGACTGGAGAATATTTTTCTCCCTTTCAGTTCCATGCCAAAATTGTGGAGGTGGAGATAGGTAGTGTCGCCATCTTTCGTTAAGAAGTCCAACCTGTCTCACAGGCAATGGCAACTTTCATTCCTTCCCTGCGGGAAGGACACGACAACAACAGTACTATAATTTAACAAAGGGCAAGAGTCAAAACGTTACAGTCACTCAAAATCCTAACGATTTGTGGTTAAAGCTCGGAAGAACTAGGATCGCTGTTCAACCACCCAGCGATATATTATACACTGCTGGCCTCCATAAATGCAACACCCTAAAAGAAGCACGCAAATAACATGAAATTTACAACATGCATTAGCGGAGGTGAGATGTGCAAATGATTAGAATTTCAGGGCAAACACATATCACGCACGCCTGTGGCGTCACATCAAAGCGCTATTTAAGGCTTGGATATTTCGATGATTTCAAGTTCGGCAATTGTGTTTTTTCAAAAAACGATAAGTTATGTTCCCTCCCCTAAAACACCGCGATCAGCTTTTGATCAAGTATCCGAGTTCGACAGAGGAAGGATAGTGGCCTACCGAGATTGTGGATTATCTTTCAGGGAAATCGGTAGTCGTGTTGGATGAAACCAAACAACTGTGATGCGGATATGTGACCGTTAAATGCTGGAGGGTACGACGGGTCAACGTGGTCGATCGCATCCACCTCAGTGCACCACTACACGTGAGGACAGGCAAATTGTGCGCATGGCAGTGACGGATCACTCAGTCACATCACGAACCATAGCACAGCACATTGAGTCTGTAACGCATCATTCAATGTCTGCGCGTACCATTCGACGCCGTTTACAGCAGAGTGGTCTGTCCGCAAGACGTTCATTGCTTGGTCTACCCTTGACGCAGAACCACAGACGTCTCCGCCGCCAATGGTGCGATGAAAGAAGGATGTGAGCGGCAGAATGGAATGAAGTTGTCTTTACTGACGAGTCACGCATGTGTCTGCAACACCACGATGGTCGGATTCGAGTCTGGAGACACCGCGGAGAGAGGTTGCTAAACAGCTGCCTTATGCACCGCCACACTGGTCCTGCACCGGGTATTATGGTATGGGGCGGTATTGGATATCATTCTCGCACTCCTCTAGTACGCATTGCCGGTACTTTAAACAGCCAGCGCTACATCTCTGAGGTGTTGGAGCCAGTTGTTCTTCCTTACCTTCAGGGCTTGGCCACAGCCATATTTAAACAGGATAAAGCGCGACCACACGGGGCACGCATTGTCCAAAAGGTTCTTTGTCAATCACCAGATTGAATTGCTTCCCTGGACCGGCACGCCCTCCGGATCTTTCACCGATAGAAAACATGCGGTCCAGGTGCCACACCAGATCAACTTTGGCAACGTGTGGAAGCTGCTTGGTCTGCTGTACCCCTAGAACACATCCAAATTCTCTTTGAATCAATGCCGAGGCGTGTGGCAGCGGTGATCTCCAACAATGGCGGCTACTGATTCTGGCAGGAGCCACACTTCACAGAAGTCTATAAATTGAATAATTTTATACTTATTCAACATGCTATCTACAAAATAAATTTTGTTGTGCTATCTCTTGTCTTTTTTGGTGTTGCATTTACGGTGGCCACACACACACAGCAGTGTATATGTGAGAGTGAGTGAGTGAATATTAACGTCCCACTCTTCAGCTACACGAGGGCTTTATGTTATATATGGGATACGATGTAATTATAGTAACAATTTTTTATTTTTAAAAATAGAAAATAATTATGTTATTAATATTTAATAAGTCTCTTTTAATTAATTGTAAAAACAAATGAAATGGGGGGGAAAAACCCAGTCGATGGTCGGTTTGAACCTTGAGTGATGCAAGTACATTATCCATTTAGCCACTACGCAGCTGGAATTTGATTAAACTTATTTGTGTGTGGGGAGAAGGCTAATTATACAACGATAGGAGTACTACAATAACACTAAGTCTCGTCCACAAATGAATTTTCCGTATCCCCCCCTGTAAGATTAAACTAAACTCAGTGGTGGGTGTAAGAATTTTTAGGCCGAAGACAGACATTTATATTGCGAGACAAGAGTTGCGAATAGAAACGACCATTTCATTTTCTTTCTGCAACTCAGTACACTATACCCTTACTGTCTCGCCAACAATACACAACATTATTTTGATAAACGCCAGTTTGAGATGTAGACGGTAGTGTCTCCTGTTCGCAAACATTCCCTTTTCTATCCACGTGTTTACACTATCCCTTTTCCCCTCACCTTTCATCAAATCAGTGCTTCTCAAAGTTTCAATATTTTTTTTTTAACATTTATATACCCCGTGCACCACGCAACGTATAACACGGGGGTAAACAACACTGACAGAAGAAAGGATTACAACACAAACATCCAAGCCTTCTCCGGGATTCGAACCCAGTCCCTGCGGCACCGCAGTCAGCTTCACTGACCACTATACCGGATGGGCGGCAGTTTCAATATTTGTGAACCAATATTTAACTATAATTTTCATCGCACCCCCCTCATACAAAAACAATGTATTGGAATTCAATAATACTGTACTTTGATCTAAAACTACGATACGACCTTAACCTCTTAAGTGCCACCGGCGTATATAAACGTCTCGCTCAGTCAAAGCGTTAATTTTCCCGGACGTATATATACGTGTTTCTGAAGTACGATCTTTTCTCTGCACTGCTATCCATAAAATTATTCCGAAGACTTTGGAATGCAATAAAAGAAGCTTAACAATATGTTTGCGAAGGATTCACTTATTTCAAAGGATTTGCTTCTTATGTCTCTCCCCCCCCCCAATACATCCCATACGTACGCCTACCTAGAAAACGGTTGGCATTGGGAAGCGAATCGTGTAACCTTTAATCGGCAGAGGGATTAATGATAAACAGTTCAAATTATCGAGATAAGTGCTAATTTTTGTATATAATGTGTTTTCTATTACAAGCCCATGGGGTCACTGGTAATTATTAAACTTGTTTTTAACTTAGTATTATTAAATTAGTTACAAAATACATTGTGTGGTACTGATACATTTACAAGTGTAATATATCAGTGTAAATGTGTATTTTATTTTTTATGTCAATGTATTTTGTTTGTTTACTTTCACTAAATAACTAAATAACTTTTTATTTTACACTTTTCAATATGCTCGCACCCCTCTCGTAGAGTTGTCACGCCCCCCAAGGAGGGTGCACCCCACAGTTTGAGAAACGCTGCATCAAGTGGTTCAAGTCTTACTTTTTGTGAAGAGCAAAATTTTTAAGAATATATCGAAATTCAATTTTTTTCCCGCTTAGTTCGTGTAGCACCCAAACAGAGTTTGGACATGTGTAACCAAGCCTTTTAATATAATTTAAAGCAGTAGTCTGATTAATTCCAAGCTTGAAGTTCATTTCTCTGGAAGTTAACGTGGAATTTGTCCTGATAATTTTGCGTAGCACTTTGTCACTGACATTTGATGTCCTGCCTGATATGGATTGATCTTTCAGAGAAAAGTCACCTTAGCGAAATTTCACAAGTCATCTTTGGTGTGTTCCAGCTGTTATTGAATCATCTCCAAACACGACACAAGTTTCTGTGACCCCATCGTGTTATTTCCTTTAAAGGTATCCTACCACCCTAAAATTATGAATTTTGCAAAAATTGACAAATTTTTTTTTTTATTTTATTTTATGGGCCACCTTATTTGCTTTATAAAAATACCAAATTTATTATTTTCCGTTCACTAGAAAAAACTACAAGTGTTTTAGTAAAAGCAGATGCCATTACTTTAAGCAAGATGTCGCACTTTAAAACGTGTTTTACTCGAAATGTGATTTTTTGAAAATAATCAAACGGGGTCAGCGATTGCTCAAAAAGTCTTGAAAATAATAAACTGAAATTTTTTGTGAAAGTTCTGTATAGTAGTAGAAGTAATTTAAATTTCAGATTTATCAATCACTGTTTTATTACAAAATTTACAGTCCCTTATGTGAATATAATCACTGTTCTTTTAAGTAGTAACTGAGATAAAGGGCTCTAGTTTTTATAAAAATTAAAATATCTCTTATCCTGAAGATTATTTCGACAATGAATAACATAGCAACACATCAGAATTGAAGATTTGTTTATAAACCTTTGGTACAGAATGGACCGCGTTTCTTATTTTTTGTCAATTTTTACCCATTTTAGTTATAATTTATTTTTCTCTTCTTAATTTTATCATATTTTTCTTTTAAATGTACAAAAGAAATCTAAAAACAATAAAAAAATCCACATATCTTAATTTTTTTAAGGAGTTGTCGCAACCAGTCGGATACCTTAAGAACTCAAACAGAATGTTTTAAGTGTACTTTTCCCTCACCCATATTGACAGTTTTTCAAGTTAAAGAAACTATTTAATTGCAAAGAAATGTATATAAATCATCAATTGTATACTAACTACTTGTTTAAACCTGTTGCAGTTGGATCAAACTTCTTGCTGAGAATCAACAACACATAAAATGTTAAAAAATATAACTTTTCATTACACCTAATATATCATTTGCAGTATTGGCTGAAAATAGCCTGGCTCGGAAAGACCACCCACAGAAGAAACAGCTTTCTTCTCGTATGCAGTGATCTCGGTAAAATCCTAGCAAAGCTCACTGCTGTATTTGGCGGAAGAGGTTTTTCACCAAATGGCACCAAGGCGCGTTTTACAAAACGGCGTCAGAGACGTAAAAAGAGGGGGAAACGTGGTTTTCAAAGTGGCTTCAAGTTACGAAAAACGTAGTTTCTAAAATGGACTGCATAGGAAACATTAAATCAAAAACAAGTTAAATGCAAATTCTTTCTGAATTTTGGACATCCATACCAAAATTCTATTAGTCCTTTATTCATACAAAAAACAATTACTTTCTTACCTTTTATTTAGAAGAAAATCCATTCGTCGTGTTTTTACTTAGAGAACAGGGTTTCTAAAATAGTTTCTACGAGATAAACTGGAAATTCGTCGCTTCTAAAACACAACAGTGGGAAAGAAAGTTCAATAAGAATGCTTAAGGCTGTTGAACTAATGATCTCTATTTCTCTCAAACACAAATTGTTTTCATATTTCGGATATCCATACCGAAATATTTTCAATCGTGCACTCATTCTCAAATCAGTCATTTTCTTCTTACCTCTTTCATTAAATATATATCCATTCGTCGAGCTTCAAAAAAGAAAATATGGTTTCCAAAATGGCTTCAAGAAGAAAACAAAAACCGTTGCATCTAAAATGCAATTGTGAGGAAAAAACATCGTCTAAATTGAATTAATCAACGCATCTCCATATCTCTGAAACAAACATTCTTTCAGAAGTTGTTTCATTTTTTAAAAAATCAACTCATTCCTACACTTTCAGGTTTCTAAAAAATATTACACAACCTTCCAATCCAAGATGACCATTGGAATTAAAGTGACCAACGTGTCCAAATCCTGAAAGACTAAAAAAAATCCGGTCTGAATAGGTTTACTTTTTCCCTAAATTTTGCAGGGTTGCTAAATTGTAAACTATCGCCAAAAATTTGGCAACATAAGTGGGTCGTGTGGTAGGATTCAACTGTGATCTCTACTTCCGCAAGAGGCAAGCTAAAGGACAGGAATAAAAGCGCGTAACGATTGGCCTAAATAAAGGAATCATTTTCGTCCAAGACGTGCTCGGAGTAGCTGCGGACCGTTAGGTTGTGTGTGGTGGTTAAAATAAATTCCCCTGCCACACACAAGGTTCCTCAAATGCTTTCATAGGAGAATTAAGTTTCGGACCCTTGAAATGATTCCTTTGAAATAGATTTCTGAATCCTTATCCTAAACTAAAATAATTTCAAGTTAAAGTATTTCAATATACACTTCACATGAAAATGTTAAACAACTATAGCCAATAAATTTCAGTCAAACAAATTTAGTTAACAAGTTTATTATATAATAAATAATCAGCATAATTATCAAACATCTTATTGTAGAATTGTAATGTAAACACATAAGCAATAGCGTAAAAAATTTAAGTGATTTACGATAAATATAAATGAATTTTTTTAAATCAAAAGAAATTTACTTTAAGAGAAGACCTTTTGAAGAAATTACAAGAAAGCTGTTAAAAACACGCAACATCCACTGCATTACGTTCGTCTATCAACAGTCTAAAAAGCACTGTAATGAATAGCGAGAAGTTTTAGTCAGGGGTTAGGAGAGATTTCTAGAATTCATATCATTTCCTTTGCAAAATAATTCATTTCAGTATCGAAAATGCCATTTATTTTGTCAATTAAAATAAAAAGCTGCACTAATTAAATATAATTTACGCTTTACTTAAACTTTTTGAGAGCCAACGCTTTAGAGAATTCGAACGCAGGCGAAATTGCAATATTTTGGAGTATCTATATGGAAGACAATTATCATTCGAGTTGTTTTAACATTTAACTGATTTTAGTTAAAAACATCAATATCTTATAGTGGTGAAGAAAGTCCTTTTAAAAGCCGAATTTCCTAGCCGTATTTTTTAAACTATTGAGAGTTCAAAACGAGTTAAAAGTTCACAAGATAGTTAAAATATAAAAAAATCACTCGAGCCTTGTTGAGTTCATGTATACGGGAGGACTGTATCGAGCAGGCTCAATTTCCAATTCACATCGTAAACACAGTGAATCGTTAAACAACATAGATTCTTTATACTTCATCAATTCTTCTTTTGGAATAACATTCAAAACTGTAGATAATTCATTGCTTAAATCATACCTAGATTTATTGCAGAAGCGCTTCTTGCCTTCTAAATCCAAGATTGATATATCAAAACCGACGCGTTGAGGTAGATTGTTTTGCAAAATAGTGATCAGAACACTTTCTTTACCACTATGCGGTATTATTTCAAAGTTCAAAATAACCCCATAATGTCCCATTTGAGAAAGATGTGGTAACCAATACTGGATTCCAGGCCCACCTATGCGATATTCGCTGAAATTTTTAACACACCAGAATATTGTCCTCCGCTCAATTTCCAATCTAGTGTTGGCGAAACTTTGGTTAGGAAATAAGTTCGGCAAATACTTGCAGTCAGCACTCCACAGGCAGCAGCGAATGGTAAGGGTGTCATTCACTATGAATCTAGCCCTTTCTGATCCAAACGCATCTTCTTCCAATATAAATTCATGGCATAATTCGAAATGGAAGCATTTTCTTTGTGTTTTCGAAGCTACCACCGATCCATCTGGGCCAAGGAACGAAATCTCGAATATTACGTCGACGGGGAACCAATAACTTTGAGTACTTGGATCTCTGTGAATCGAGTACACAAGTTTCTTTTTCTCTACATTCTTTATTTCTAGGTGCCATTTCGAATCTAGAAGCATCTCCGCATGGAAACTGGGACTTTGGGCAAAGGAGGGCACGAAAGATACAGGACAGTTTTCTATTGCCCACATGAACATGAAATCATATTTGCTAACATCGTTGGTAGACATATCAGATGCGGCCATATGTCCACTTTGGTAAATCGAATGGCTTGCCCAAATGAAAGATTACAATTAAGAATGATTGATGTAATTCAGCGTACGTAAGCATTTCCATTAATGAATCCTTTATATCCATACGAAATCTAATAAATATTTGGTTGGTTGAATTGATTCTAGGGTTTGAAGGTTAATTTGATTAAATTAGTGGCGTAACGTACACCACTGCATTGAGGCAGTAAGATTATAGGGGACCCAAAACCTGATGTTATGGTTTTGCAATTCTGTGTAGATCCGGCCTGGGGACTAAAATCTTATTTTGCTGGGGAGGTCCTAATATTCTCCGTTACGCCACTGAAATAAAAATTCTAAGCAATACAAATAGCAGTGGTATCCAAGTGGTTATAGTCACGAACTTGTGGCCGGCGTTGTTGAGTAGCGGGTCCGAACACTAGTACCATTGAAGATATACCGTGTAAAGATACACGTTAAATATGTCATGGCTCAAAGTCTTCCATTTGGTGAGGTGTGAGATGCCAGCTCAGATGTCGTACTCGTCACTTGACCGTGGCTACAAATGGGATCTATTCATCACTAGAGGGCGCTGCGATAGTTTGATCATCATCACGCGATTATCAGCGTACAATCAAGTAAACAATAACACCTGATCGTATTACACTTGTGGTTGTGCGCTAACCTTCCAATTTACTTGCATTATTATTTTATATCCTTTTAAAGTTTTTTAGGGCCCTAAATACTTCTAATATGTTTTCTAGTCTTTTGCTTATTGTATAGAAAACATAGTTTTCGCTTACAGTATTAGATTTAAGCTCAGTTTATACTTCTGTTCTTTGACTTCGTGTCTTGTGTTTTTGTATAGTTTTAGGATTGGTAATTAGTTTGCCAGCCACATTGTTTTTCAAAAAATTATGGGTCATTCAATTGAACAAAATCCTGTATGCATAAAAATTAAGTATTAAAGTGTGGAACAGGGGGGAGGGGAGACACTTGGCGATGTCAATTGTTTTGGTGACCGGAATCGATCAACAATCAACTTAATTTAGTGATAGGTGTATTTGGCGACTGGAATCAATAGCCAAGCAACATAATTTAGCGATAGGAGTTTCGAGAAATTACGAATTGTAATTTAGCAATAAAAATAGATATTAATGTGAAATTAAAAAGAAATATTTATAAAGCTATCAGTAACGCATATAAAAATACAAACTATTTGTTTTCTTTTAAGTTAAAGGAAAAACAGGATTTTTTTTTATTTTGTTACATAGTAGTAGATGCAAATCCGAAATGCCGCCAAAACACTCAGTCGAATCAAACATGTTGGTATTTGTTTAGCCCACCATCATGTGATTATGACGTCAGATGAATCGAGTCCATTACAAGATCCTCGTGTTTCTTCAGAGTGAGACGTAAATCAAAATGTAAGCTTAACGACTGCAGGTGTGGAAAATTTTGAACAACAGGCTTTTTGCTGGTTTCTTTCTCTCATAACTTCAAATCTACATCAAGTAAAGTTAAAGTGTTTGGCATTTCGTGTCATTTTAATGCGCAGCATCTCCCACACATCCTATTCCAAACTTCCTCAGGAGTTGATAATGATCCAAGTTCTTCAATTGGAATATCGTCAGTTAAGAAATAAACGTCATAATGATTCAATTTACGTGGCTTGAGTCATTGTCAGATTTAAAAAAAAGCTATATATAATCTGGAATCTCTCAATCTACTGAATTCAATAAAGAACTGTTATATAAAGGGACTGATTCATATTAAATCCGCCGATACCTCACTCTTCACTAACTCTTCTAACTGATGTATAGTGTGAGATTCCAGCTCATGTGTTGACTTCGTCATCTAACTATGATCTACAACAGGGGTCGGCAATCTTTTAGCTATGGCGTGCCAAACCACGATCAACAATCTACCAATAATGATCCAGCGTGCTACGTAGAAGTACATTTTTGAAACAATTTGATTCCCTTTCGATGCATGCAGAGTTAATGAATATAGGTCAATAATATACATTTGTAGTTTTATTATACACTAATTTTTCATCCTGTAAAGATATTTCTTATCATAAAAATAAACAACATAAAATCTAACTAATTTTTCAAAAAATAGTTTTAAAAATTTAAACTGTATATATAGTATGTATTTTTAAACGTATTTATAAAAGAAATAAGCATTTTCCTACAATATAGTTGACGGGCGATTTAAAGTTACGCAAATCACTGCCCAGTGCCACCATTTTTCACACAGGCCCACTTATGGGGGGGGCAGAAAAGGAAGGGATGAGTACATTTTTCTCTGAAATAAGTAAATTCTTTGCAAACGCTGTTAAAGACATTTTATTGCAATCCGAAACCTTCGACTTAGTTTTACTGATAGCGTCGCAAAGAATAGAATCGTATTTCGGAAAGACGTATATATACGTCCAAGGCAATTAATGTACTGCTGGAGAGAAACGGATATGTACGCCAGTGGCAGTTAAGGCGTTTTTATAAGTATGTGCATGTTTATTTCTGTGAGCACATGCGTACATAAAGTTATTGAAGAGGAGTGATGTAAAATATTTACGTCGATAAAATAATTTTTTTGTTTTGAGGAAAAATTGTTCGTAGTGAAATAATTATAAACTGCACATTTTAGACTAGATCATAGTATATGTTTTATTTAAGACGAAATTTGAAAAAGCCACAAATATATTTCATGTTTTCAAAAATGTGATGCAGATTTCCATAAAAACACAATACACAGTAAATATATCATAGACTATTTGCATGTATTGGCAGTGAATAAAAATGCCACTAATGGTTAAGATATTGATGTCAAAATATCTTGCATATTATGAATTTCTACTCTTCTTCTGAAAACATGACTTATTCACAGTGAAGCTTCTTTCCACAGAGTTAAATCCATTCTTGGCAATTCATCACAGGATACCTTAGGATTTCTGTAACGAAAATTCGTGCGCGTTAATAAACACGTAAATTAAAAAGGAAATAAATAAGTAGACGAGAAATTTAGATTATAAAAGTTTTAAAAAAATAGAGCACACGGGCAGAAAAAGTTTGATGCAAAATTTATGCAAACAACTAAATTTTCCAAAGGGGTATATACTTTTCAAATTGGAATAAAATATAAAAAACTCCTACAAAAATTTAACGCTATTTTATCAATCTATTGATGTAAAAATTATAAGTAATACGTAATCAAGAATACAAGAAAGAATATAAACATAGAGTTTGAATCTTCTTATGGCAGTTGTGAGGCTACCTGACCTCCAAAATGTTTTTGAATAAGACAGGGGGGGGGGACTGGCAAAATATTAAAATTATTCTCAGTATACGATTTAGGATTCAAAAGCTCCTGGTCTGGGCCTATAGCATGAAAATATTTTACAGTTGAGCGCCTACGATAATGTTTCTGTGATATTACTGCGTTCTTCCCCTTTTCTATAAGTTATTTGTCCTAAATCAAGTGGTCGGTGGCTCACCATGGCGTCGTATTTTGTAAGCAGATGCATTAAATAAAAAGCGATTGAAAGAAATGATGTTCTTAGAGCAAAGAGGGAATATCAAATTTCGAATAAAGTATTTATGTGGGACTTTCCACATAGACCGCACTCTAGAGGGCGCTGGCGACGCGTTGAATGGGTGTTGTAATGTGGGCTTCTGGACTGTGAAACAGTCCTCAGTCTCATATCCTGGTTGACTTTGAAGTTGGGCATGGCGATGGTGGGGTTTTTCTTTCTGCTTAACAGGAATCATGGCTACTGGCTGAGACGATGGCATCCGGGAGGCGTGGCAATGATTCTTCATCTGGCTGCTGTAGAGATGACATTTTTTTGGCGTGGGAGAGAGCTTAGAGCTTGCTCTCTGATTAGTCGGTGGTACTGGCGACGTGAGCCACCAGCTAGCAAACAAGAGAAGAGACAGGAGTGAGTGGACATTGGACGAGGAGGTCTGAGATCCAGCGATTCTGGAAAAGGAGAAAGAAAACGGGAACTGGCCGTGTAGGGACCAGCTGTCCAATGCTAGAGAGGAGTGACGCGAAGGCCACTTCATACATCAACTGAAATCTATAAGCCATCGTGAACTGTGTAAGAACACTGCTACCATTGTGAACTGTTGTGTAAGAACTATACGAGGAATTCAAGGACTGAATACTGTCTTTAAGTGAAAGAAGTGTTTATATCTTAACTTGACCAATTAAATATCTGTTTGTTCGTGTAGTGGTGTGTAGTCCTGTAACAAGTGTCTACCCTTAAACGTTAATTTTTGTAAAAAACCGTGTCATCATTATAATACCCCTCCGTGCCCCAACCCCACATTTATTTGTAGAGCACTATGGAGACAAACGAAATGTTGAGGCATATGGCACAGTAGTGATACATTATCACGAATGCAAGCTTTGAGAGGCATCGACATTTCAGGGAAAACAGGGAAAGTGCCGAAGACGAGAAATGTTCTGGACGTTCGCTGACTTCTCGCAACGCTTAAAACATTGAAAACGCTTCTGAGGCGGTGCGAAAGAACAGGCTTTAAACAAAGACGGGGTTGAAAGGAAAACAACTGTTTTGCCACTTCCTCCTTTCACCTTCTGCGATTTCAAACTATTTCTCGAACTGGCACGTCGCTTTCAGGGTCGTTGATTCCTATCTGCAGATGAAATTCAAAGTACATCACAGGATGAATTAAAGGAAATGGCTAAAATTGGATGCCAGAAATGTTTCGATGAACTTTACAAGCAATGGCAAAAGTGTGTTGTTGCCCAAGTGTCTAATTTCAAAGTAGGATATGTTTCAGAAATTTATAATTGGAAATATATTTTTAGACTCAGTTCGGGGGAACTATTGAATCCTAACTCGTAGAAGATTTACATCAGAAATATAATCATAGTTGGCTGTCATATGTATTCAGAACAAAAGAAAAAAAAATTCGCCGTAATTTGTCGTGTGAAATAAACTGCTTTTCATTTTATTGATATACGAAAATATTTCAACTTTAACAAAAAGTTATATTTTTGAAAATCAAACATTAATAAATATGCGTAAGGTTTCCATTTAAAAGGTTTCTATATTGGAGTGGTGGTTTTATCAGATAACTTTTACCGCTGTGTTCGAATAATTCTAGATGTTAATCAGAGGCCAGTGTTTCACACACAAGGTAAATTTGTACGCATTTACTCGTTGTCTGTCCCCATTTCTTTAGTGAGATGGGAGAGAATTCCTTTCACAAGCGAACTCAAAGTTGACTGAAAAGGGAATTCCGGAGAAGAGAAAGGAGTGCCGAACACTCCAAGAAAGCTTTCTCCATTTTTCAATATACAAGTAGCCACGTGTGAAGAGCGTAACTTCCACAATATTCTTTTAGTTGAGTCAACTAGTGGGAAGGATTTTCGAGTGCTTGTTGCGGTGGCACAAGAGGGAGTGCTAGTTGACTGGTGTGAAGGTATTCAGGCGTTTTATATTCAAAACGAATTCTCGATGTCTGTTCAGTCTGTCATATGTGGCACGAATTGACTCGTGCGAAAGGGCCTTAATTCAAGGATTCGACGACCAAGGTCATCTTCACCAGGTTGTCGTTTGATTACAGGGTGAGCACGAAAGATGGACTCGATTTTAAAAAAATCATATTAACGGAACTACTGCACGTATTTCAATAAGTGAAGCATGAATGTAAAGAGAAATATATCAAGTGTGTTTTCAATTGCAAATATTCGCTGTGTAACCCTTTACACGGTGTAGAGGTTCCTATATAAACCAGTAACAGCCTTCAGACAGAGGTGATCACTTTTGTCTAGTAGTATGTTATGTGCTAACGAATTCAAAAATCGCGGGTTCTTTCTCCGATATTGATGAACCTGGCTGAAAAGAAAAAAAACTTAAAACATTCTGATCTATCGTGGCCCATCTACCCGCAACAAGAGCAATAAAAAGTCATCAGACCTACTTGATGCATCAACCAAAGTCATCAGACCCACTTGACGCAGCACAACAACTCCCACACTCGCCAAATATTATGTTCGTTCACCTATCCACCAACTCACTGGTAAGGTAGTAATGTAGTGATTCCTATATAAGCCAGCAACAGCCTTCGGACCTAGGTGATCACTTTGGTCTAGTGGTCACGTTAATTGGCCTCGGATCCATAGATTGCGGGTTCTATCCCCGACACACGGCATGCGTCTAACATGTAATGCAGTTAATTCCATACATTTTGTGGCTTCATTCAATCAATGGTTCGTAATGATGCACTAATTCTCTGTCATTTGTTGTGTCAATTACGAGAGATACGGCTTGTAGTTTAACTCTTTTCATTAAATTTTCCACACTTTTTTCCAGAACAAGTTCACAGGAGGGAACTATCGTTGATATCCATGGACTTTGAACAAAAATCTGCCTCACTCTCTAAATTGCTTCTTCTCGGACTCTCGGATGGTCACTGGGTTTCATTTCACACAAGCAACCCGTTATTTTAAATTGATGATTCCATCTCAGAATGCTCGTGTTAGTTGGGGCCTCTTTTCCGTTGCAATTTCTAAATGCACTGAAATAACCGAAAAAACTCGTGCATACTCTAAAGAACACAATTTTTTCTCCGTCCTTATCGCCATGTTTGAATTTTTTTCTCATAGCGTGTGTTGACACCTGTGTGTACAAATGTGTTGACACCTGTTGATCTCACTGATGGGAAAAACGTGGTATATATTTTTCTTTACATTCATGCATCACCTATTGTAATATGTGCAATAGTTTCAATATGATTTTTTTAAATTCGGGTCCATCTTTTGAGCTCACCCTGTATTTTTTAGTTTAATGAAACCTGCATAGCCAATTACTCCACTCTATAGACAACTTCGTACTAACCGTATAATTCTCTTTGTGTGTATGTGTGGTTGCTATTTACATTTTCTTAGCTCTTACATAATGTAACATCGAATTCAATACCTTAAACACGGGGACATTTGTATAGATGAGTTTTACATGGCTTAAATGATAGCTGTACTTACTTAAGACTTGTAAGAAGCATCGTATTTCTTTGAATATAACCAATATTCAAATTATCACACAAAAGACGAGATAGAGAGGTCAGCTTCAGAGATTCCCTCTGATCTATAAATAAAAGAAAATTATGTTTTATGCATGGAAATGCATACTTATATTTTAGTTTGCATGGTTCTACATAGTTATATTTTATGCACAAAGAAATATGCATTTGTTGTCATAGTCGTGTCCTTCCCGAAAAGAAATTGTTAGAGCCAGTTTGGATTTCTACACGCTGGAAGGCGACACCACCTATCTCCACCTTCACAATTTAGGCATAAGTAAATTAGGCCCAGAATAAATTGCCCCTATTACTACTTTACACATATAATATTTTGTATTTATTTATGTCATATTTAGTTAATTACGTTATGTTCAGAATCAGTTTATATTTTCCAGCATAAAGCAACTTAAATGTGTGACATTTATTCCCGCATAGTATAATGGCAAACGCAGTTTTTAAATTTTTCATGTTAAATTTACAAATTAATTGTTGTCTTAGAGAATTATACGACGAAGAATGTTTCATTTCACTTATGAGTTTTATTTCGAATCATAAGAACTTTGCGATGTATTAATTTTTTTAAAAAAAGAAATACATCAAAGAAATTTACGCGATTAAAAATATAATTTTTAGATTTACACACAAAAAAATATCTTTGTTTTTTTTAACAAAAGAAAACTTTAACTCAGATCGTAACTCTTAACTGTAACTTTAACAATAAACACATGGCCACTTTAGCTAAATGGTCATGGTCAAGAGTTCGAATCCAAGTGTCACTGAAGACCTCCGTTTAGAGGGATGCACGTAAAACCTGTTGAGGCTCAAAGCCCCTGGTAGGCGTGGTATGGAAGTTAGACAATGCATGCTCAGGTGTTGTCCTCGTCTCTTGGTCAGTTTCCCTCGTTTTGCTTTACAGCGTAGCGTGAATTAAAATCAAATCATATCAAAATTAATAATCATTTAAATTGTGCGAAAATTAGTTTTCTTCTAAATACTTTGAAGTGCTACCTGGTGTGAAAGATGGAACTTCTCCTTCATGTTCAAAATAGAATCGATCTCCAAATTTAAAGACACGGAACTGTTTTGCAAGGATGCAGGCAGCTGTAGGACCCACAAGAGACCCAGGGAAGTGATCTTCTAATATCACACCAGTTTGAAGATCTACATCCTCCACTGATCTGTAAAAAAAGAATAAGCTTCACAGTAAAGAGCGCTACAAAAACTACATATCTGCGCAATATGTTCGAGGGAAAAAAATGTATTGTCCCCCTGTAACTTTTTTTGTTTATTTCTACTAAATTAATGTTAGAACATGGTTATTTTGTCAAAAAAATTTTAGAAAACTTGTTTTTATCGTATTTTGATCCTGAATAACGTGACTCGTTTTTAGCGGATCTCTACTCAGCAAAAGAAATGTGTTTGCCAAATATGAAGTCTGTGAGTCTAATACTTCAGAAACGAGATATGTTTACCTAAAATGCTCCTATAGACCCCTACTCCTCAAACCACTCGGGAGTCGATTTCCTCAAAACCAGTTCTCAGCAGATTTCTATTAAACGGTAGAAAAATCTTTTGTCAGATTTCAAGTCTGTAGGGATATTATAGTTCAAAAACGGGAATTTTTGTTACAACGCTCCCCCGCAACCTCTTTTGGAATTTATTTTCTCAAAACCACTTCTTAGCGGATGTCAACTCGATAAAAGAAACGTACCTACTAAATTTTAAGTCACTTTTAGGGTTACTTTTTTTCATTTTTTCAAGGTGTTGCCGAATTTGATCGACCAATTCAGAGGGGGTGATAGTAGGCCGCATGGACACAACAAATCAACATCGAACATACGTCACAAACCACTTTCAGTCGGAGTAATTCGCAAAAACTTATGACCGGATCGGCCGCCCATCCAGTATAGTGGTTAGTGAAGCTGACTGCGGTGCCGTAGCGCCTGGGTTCGAATCTCGGAGAGGCCAGGATCTTTGTAAATGTATAGTGCCTTTGCGGCATGGGGGTATTCTAAATAGCCGTCGAGCCACAAGTTCTCTCGTGAGGTAGTTGGAAGAGGAAGAAAGGAGGGAAGTTTTGAACCCCCCCAAAGTGTTCTTCCTCAAAATTGGTGTTGCACCGAGCCAAGTTGTACTGCAACCTGTATGGTACTCAAAGCTAAGGCTAACGACATGCGTACAACTTTGTACTTTGTCCTGATGAATTCCGTGAGCCTTGATCTGATGTTACTGTCGATCAGATTGTGACAGCTCTATCCGCGATCTTCTCACTAACACTCCTCTTGGGGAATTTTTGGTCCTTAAAAATCATTTTATTAGAAAGCTTTCTCAGAAGAAGAGAACGTAAAGATGTAAACTAAGACTCCTATATATAGTCTAAGCTTTCAAGTTAGAGGGAGAGGGAGATAGGATAGACTGCTAGAGGAGCAGTGATTGATCAAACTGAATGTGAGGCGTGGATATTTAGTAATTGATAATTGTATTACTTAGGGTGACGATCTGTCACTTGAGATTGAGCCTAGATTAGATAGCTAAGAAGTCAGAGCTATTAAGTTAAGTAAGTGTACTAAAGTATTTAAAGTCTTCTCATATCTCGCATACCTCGTTACTTGTCCTCATAGTTATTAATTAGGTGCATCTCTTTGCTTTGATTGATCAATCTTGTGTTATGGTTTGTGCTGTAAGAAAATTAAGTGTCTTAGAACATGACTTGTCTTCATCCCTATATCAACTCTTTTTCTCTCATTGCAAGAAAATAATTAAGAAACCATTCGGGGAGGAAGGGGGTCAAAGATTTTACAACAAAAATGGTTTCGTTCAAGATCTGGAACAATGAGTTTCGACACGAGATCTCGAGTTCTATAACGACAGCCCTCAAAGTGTCCAAATGCTGGGAGAAATACGTAATTCTAAATGGTGGCCACTTTTAAGGATAACAAATAAAATTTAAGTTTCTAGCTTGGTTATTTTTCCGATTTACTATTAGCTCATTCTCTCAATAAACATTTATATATTTATCTTGTTCAAATTTTCAGTCGTTAATAAAATACTTTCTATTCATCCAATCAAGTTGAAATCATTTTTTTTAACTAGTAGTGGATGACACTTGATATTGATACAGTTTTTTCAAATATTAATTAATTAATTAAGTTAAATTTAATTAATTACTGATCTTTGTTGCCAACTTAAATTCGTCTTTATTGTTGTAACAATGTAACTGTTAAAACAATGACAAAAGTTGCCGTCGAAAACCGGTTTTTCAGCCAAACTAGCCAAACCGGGTGTGCATTGTAACAACAATGCAGACGCACTCAAATCAGGTTTTTTTTCCAATTCCTATTTTAGTTCACTCTCCACACACACACACATACATACATACATATGCATACATACATATACATACACACACATACATATACATACATACATATAGATACACACATGCATGCATACATACATACATAAACACACACACATATATATACTTCAAATTTTCAATCGTTGATAAAATGCTTTCTATTCATCCATTTGAATTAGGAATTGACTTAAAAACATTTTTTATATTACTTGTTCGTTACCATCGATCATGTATGGGATTTTCTAGGCAGACGCTTGGCAGCTCGTACCTTACCACCAGTAACGATTCCGGAGCTTCGATTGGCGCTGCAAGACGAATGGGCAGCAATGCCTCAACAACTCATTGACACCCTCATTCTCAGCATGGGCAGACGCTGTGAAACCTGCCTAGCAGTCAGGGGAGATCATATCCCCTACTAAAGACCGGATATTTCTTGCTGGACACCCATCACAGGGATGTTTCGGCCTTCAGTCGCATTGCGCTCCATGCTACTTTTTCAATAAAGCTTCTTTTTATCCCTCTGATTTCTCTTTTAGTAAGTGTTGCTTACATTACTCATGTCCTTACGTATTGGGGATCTTACGGTATTAAATGTGTTGATTTGGAATGCTTTTGTACAAAGTTATATTGAAAAAACCGTCTCGTCCTTAATTTTTGCACACCACTGTACATAAACACACCACACATATATATACTTCAAATTTTCAATCGTTAATAAAATACTTTCTATTCATCTAATCAAGTTCAAGTATTTTTTTTAAACTTGTAGTAGATAACACGTGATGTTAATACAATTTTTTCAAATATCAATTAATTAATTACCGGTTAATTAATTAAATTAAATTAGTTACCGGTTTTCGACGCCGACTTAAATTCGTCTCCATTGTTGTAACAATGTAACTGTTAAAACAATGACAAAAATTGGAGTCGATAACGGGGATTTCAGCCAATCTAGCGAAACTAGGTGTGCGTTGTTACAAGGCAGGCAAATCATGCTCTTTTTTCAATTCCTAATATTAGTTAATTCACTCCCTCTCTCTATATATATATATATGTATATATACCTTGTTCAAATTTTCAATTGTTAATCAAATACTTTCTATTAATCCATTCAAATTAGGAATTAACTTAATTTTTTTATAGTAATTGTTAAGATCATATCTGCTTCTTCCTCGCACCCTCTCTCGCCCGTGACCTTTTAGGCCACGACAACTTCTCAAAAAAAATTTAAAAAACACTTACGCGTAATTCCTTTCCAAAAGTTGTGCTTTCCTCTTTGACATCAGTCTGGGGGAGAGTTCACTGAATGAATTAATCTTTATATTTCCATTAGAACAATAGTTCACCAAATGTACGTATGGAGGTAGGCCGTGGTCTCTTCCTCTTTGCATATCAACCGAGCTCAAATCAGTTCCGAAATCCGCTTTTGGTGGTCTGTAATTTGATATTAAAATTGCAATTAGCACTTAATCGTTATCTTGAAAATTTCTTATAATTTTTGTTTTAATCTATCCAATACCAAAACAGTTTTCGATATTTGATAAGGTCTGGTGCAGTCTTATGTGTATTCATTTCAGGCTCTATATTTATTAAATGATCAAACATAAGTGCTTGTACGATGACTGGAGTAAGCAAAATTGTATTTAAAACATAAGGAATCCAGTAAATGGACTTGGTTTTGTGGTTAGTATACAGAGTATTTAAAAACATAAATGAATATCAATATATATATATATCGGGAGGTACGGGGAGCGACTTGCTTGCGCAGAGCCTCATCAACATAAGAATGGCAAAATACATTTTCAATCAAAGAACATTTTTATTCTTTCTCTCTCTCGTTTAAGGTATCCGACTCTAATTGCGACAACTTTTTTTTAAAAAAAATGGAGATATGGGGATATTTTGTGCTTTTTAGATTTGTTTAGTATATTTTAAGAAAAATATGCTAAAATAAAAAGAGAAAAGGAATTATTATTTCTAAGACGGGAAAAAATGGGTAAAAATGTACAAAAAATAACATAAACGAGGCCTATTCTACATCAAAAGTTTATGAAAAATTTTCAATTCAGAAATGTTGTTATGTTATTCATTTTTGAAATGACCTTCAGGATGAAAGATATTTTAATTTTTACAAAAACTAAAGCACTTTAACTTGGTTATTATATGAAATTGCTTAAAAAAACAGTGATTATACTGACATAAGGGACTGTAAACTGTGTAATAAAACAGTGATTGATAAGTCTGTTAAGGTTAAAACACTTCTACTATATACAGAACATACAAAAAAAATTTCAATTAATGTTTTTCAAAACTTTTTTAGCAATCATTGTTCCCGTTTTAGCATTTAAAAAAAAACATTTCGAGTAAAACCCGTTTTTAAGTATGACATCTTACTTAAAATAATGGTATCTGCTTTTATTAAAGCAATTGTAATTTCGGTTCTAGTGAGCAGAAATTAATAAATTTGGTATTTTTATAAAGCTAATAAGAAACTTTGTCAGTTTTTGGCAAAATTCACAGTTTTAAGGTAGTCGGATACCTTAATCAAAGTAGTGAGGCAGACCAGTGATGTACGAGGGCTGTTTTTTTTTAAGTTAGGTCCCGTTTTTTTTTTTTACAAAAGATAATATTTGATTTCAAAAATCTTCATTTTAGAATTGTACATACTTTTGCCTATTTTTCCACAAAGTTTCTGATTTTATTAATACACTTGTCATACCTTAAAACTACGTTTTGAAAACCCTCTTCAAAGAAGTCTGCCAGTCAAAAGCTCACGGCCGCTTTCACTAAGTTGTCACTGAAGCGCTTCCCGCCAAGACTGTGTTTTGTGAAAAAGGTGAAAATCGCAGGGACCAAGGGTGGGGATGAATGGTGCATGCTCAGAAAGCCTCCCAGCCGAGTTGTGTTCGAGAAGAGGGAGACATTGCGTTGTCGTGGAGGAGCAAAACACCATTTGACAGCATGTTGTGCCGTTTGTTTTGCAATGCTCTTCGGAACTTCCGTGTGGCCGTGGTAGCCAAGAGGTCAAGGCATAGGATCAGGACTCGCGTGTCATGAGTTCGAGCCCAGTACCACTGAAGACCCGCCGTGAAGGGGAGCGATGCACGTTAAATCTGTCGAGAGCTCAAACGTCCTCCCGTTGGTGTGGTGTGGTAGTTAGGAGACGGTGTGCCAGCTCATGTGTCGTCCGTGTCACTTGACCATGGTTCAAAATTACGTGGCCCTCGTGTAGCTGAACAGTGCGACATTAATATTCACTCACTCGGAACTTCCGTAGAGTTGCGCAGTAAGTGCCAGGCGGCAGACTTCTTTGAAGAGGGTTTTCAAAACGTAGTTTTAAGGTATGACAAGTGTATTAATAATATTGTCAACTATGTAGAAAAATAGGCAAAAGTATGTACATTCCTAAAATAAAAGTTTTTTAAAACAAAATATTGTCATTATTTTTTTAAAAACAACCGGACTTTTTTTTACTTAAAAAACAACCCTCTTATAAAGGTACTTCCGTATTCCAAATACAGTGGAACGTCGTTTATCCGAATCAATTGGGACCGGACACCATTCGAATACGCGATTGTTCGGATAACCGAAAACCGAATGCGATCCATGCAATATGTGAAACTGTACACTACACAAATATTGAAAATCATCCCATGCGGGAAACGGGCTTGAAGGAAAAGCTGAATAGGCTCAAAATGTCACAATTTTACCTTGATTGTGGAAAATTATCACTTATTTTTCGCTATACCATTGTACTTCTTCGTTTTTTCACTGTAAGGTCTCTGATTCTCTTGAACAGCAGTAGTTGAGTAGGACAGCACTCTGATTGTTGTTCGTACCACTTCATAGCTGTCTCTAACGCAGAAAGCGCGTCAGTATTTGATGGACCCTTGCTACTTTCGTTGTTGTTGTCCTCGCTTCATCCGTTTCAACGTCGACAGGGTCGGATTATTCTTGCATGGAAATCGCAATCTCGTCATCATTTAGCATTTGAAATCCACAGTCTTCTGCATCGCGAGCCAACCAGGTTTCTACATCAACAAAACTCAACTAAAGAGCACGTATACACCCCCTCACTGGGAAACAAACTGACCTAATATTCCAAGCAGATATTTACCAAATCACACAACTGAAATTCCCCTAATATCCCTGACCTTGGGGTTTCCCCGTCACTTTTGGCCTCACACGAAAACACTGTTGAGCATTGCACTGTTCGAAAACGTATCCGGACTTTCGTTCGGATATTTGACGCTCCAGATAATAAACGTTCTACTGTAATATAGCTGCGGAATATATATGTACATATAAAGAGGGAGTTGTCGAATTCGACAGACAAAGTCAGAGGGGGAATAGTAGGCAGCAGGGGGAAGATAAGTCACCAAGGAACAAGATGTCCAAAACACGTTTAGTTGGAGTAACCCCGAAAGAAAGTTGTGAATGGTGCAATGTCTGAAAAGATTAATAAGATGTAAGAAATACATTGATTAGACCTAAATGAAGTTTAAAATATGAACAATGCATCACAGCTCGACGTGAGAAATTCAACAACTGATTGTCACAGGAATTGCCGGCACCGATGGATGAAGGGTTGTTTGACGCGTTCAAACAAATCCACTGCGCTGGAGACGTCAGCTGAAGCGACGACTATTCGTGTGGGGAGATCTTCTCCACCGATATCTCATACACAAGCAATTTCAGGTGGCTCCGGATGAAGACATCCAAAGATAGTGGGTCCGGAGAGCGCGGAG
>BMAO01005187.1:0-14396 GCA_019973975.1 Trichonephila clavata | reverse complement strand
TAAGAGATAAAGTAAACTAAGATGCAACATTTCTTTTTGATTTAACAAATATTTTTATTGTTGTAGAATGTAATTAAATAATGAATTTCAATCTTCATGCGCAATTCTTTTACGAAATAACGGAGTAGAGATCCCGTTTCTTTTTTTAAAAAAATTAATTAAAAATTGAATATCTTGTTTGTAAAGGCAAGTAAATCATAAATTAAATTGATAATTTATTCCGTACAGCGATAATATCCTTTCATCATAAATTCTAAATAAATAACTTATTTTTGCATAAAATATTCATCTAGTCACGTGTAAAAGTATGCTCAAATATTTCTGCAGGCCTTATTCATTAATCTTCTTTGAAGCTATCCACTTCGTAAAAAAAAAGTTATTCAAAAATTTGACATCCCCATCACTTCTAGGTGACTGGAGAGGCAGTTCTTATCAAAACAATTTATAGCATCTTCCAAGAAATCAGCTTTCAATAGATTGTATTATCACATGAGGTTTCAATAAATTTTATTGCCTAGGTTTTTTTCTTGTCTTTCTTTCCCTTTTAAACCAAAACATTAATTGTAGAAATAAACTTTAGAGTGGAAAAAGAAAGGAAAATTTTCTTCCCTAACGTTTTACATGTTACCATGAAAGAAAAAAATGACTCGCCATCAAATATTACAAAAATTTCTTGAAATCCAGATCAGGATAAATAGAGAATAATAGTAAAGAGTACCCATACTAAAAGTGATAAGAGAATCACGAGAATTGATTATCAAAAGTCCTTGTTAAGTACGCACGAAACTAAACTCAACAGATGGTAGCTGAATACACATTATATTAAGCAATCAAAAAAACGAAAATTTAAAACTGATATCTATATAAGGCGCCCCTTGCATCACATTTCCCAACAATACTCTTATCTTGCTTATATTTATAATTAACAGATTAAAGTAAAATTCTGAACAAGGGGATATATATTAACTGGAAAACACCGATGGAACTGAAACACTAAGTTACAGTTATACTATCTACTGCACTTCCTGATTTAAATTTATTACAATGTTAAGGGTTAAATATCATGTGCGTGAATTGAAGGTTAGTTTCGCAGAATGCGAGCATTCCTTGGCATTTAAGTTACCTAAAACTTGTAAGAAAAATTTTTTCCTCTTATTTCTTTAATACGTCGGTGTAAAACATTTCCGAATTAATTTAATAAAAATAATCAAATCTTTATTTTTATCAACACATTCTAGATGATGAAATGTTAAGAAATGTTTTAATTTTTCCTTCGGCAAATTATTTTAAGAAATCAGTATTTACACGTTTTAAATTTAGCTTTCTTTTGCTTATCCATTACGCCCACACAAAATATTTTTTTTACAGATGTATAAAATCTTGGAAAAGTATCGAGAGACAAACGATTTTTCTTAACATGTTCTGAATCGAACGTTTTAAAGCGAGTTCGTACCGAGCAAAATAAAAAAATAAAATACATAAATCTATATATCTACGTATAAAGATAGCTCCCGTTTCTAAGTACGAGTAAAAATGAAAGTTTTAAATATCACTTAAAATCTGGTATAAAACTGACATTAGGAAGCTTTTACTAATTATTGAGGTTATTTTCCCCCCTTGAAATAAAATAGCATATATATCCAATAATTTCTATTCCCAAAATTTCAATGTCGATTGACGATATCAGTTACATCTGTACCTTCATTAAGGAATCAAATTTTGTCCTTTGTTGTCTGAAATCAAAGATTGGTTCTCAATCTGTTTGAAATCTGGAAGCATTCAACTCTTGATTCCCCCCCCCCCCGTAGAATATAACGATAATAAATGTAATATTTAAAAAACAGAAGTAGGGAAGCCTTTTTTTAATCAAGATTGTTACAAAAAACGGATTTAGCACACAAAAAAATAACTTGCTTGTATAAAAAAAGCGGAATTATGTCGCGAGCGCACGGCAGACGCGAGAATTGACACCCCCTGGTTCAAAAAAGTTTAAAACTTTTACAACAGATTTAAATGCCGATATTGATTGAAGGAAACATATATACCTAAAAAAATAATATAATACTCCAAGAAATTTTTTAATTTAATGCAATACACGAAGCTAAAAAAAGGTATGCATATTTCAGCAATACTGGGACGAATAAATTATTACGTTCTACACAGATCTTCAAAACCTTCAAGAGAGGCTCACGCGTTCCTTTTTCTTAATATTTACCAATTTTGTGTGAGAGCCGAACGGACGAATGAAATGTATCCTTTGTAATAGAATTTGTTTGATTTCTCTATACTATTCAGTCTAATACAGTAATTCTCAATCACCGGGCCGCGAAAAATATTTGCTAATCGATGGACCAGTGCGGGGCCAAAAAGATTATTTTTGCCAATCTTTCAAATTGAGAATATAATCTTTGAGAATATTAATATATCTTTCATTATAGAGTGTATATGAATGATTAAAAATAAACTGGTCAAAAATTTGTCCCATTTCCACAATTTTGTAACTGTAAAGATTATGCCACTCAGGGACGTCTTAAGACTTCTTGAGGCTCTGAGCCCCTACTCAAAAGTGGGTTCTGACCCCCATCAAAAATGTAGGTTTTGGGCCCTTAATCAAAAGTAGTCCCTGAGCCCCTACAAAAATGTAGGCCTTGGGCCCCTACAAAAATGCAGGTCCCACGTATGACTCTTAAAAGTAGACAGTACATAGCATACGCTGTCAAATACTCGTACGAACAATAACCCGAAACGGTTAAAGTGTAGTATGGGGGGGGGGGGGCTAGGCTTGGCGATGTTAATTTTTTTTGGCTACTTCACTTAGCAACAGGTGTCCGGAAGCCCGAATGAATTCGTAATCTCACCATAATATCTACATAAAAATCACCAAATCCAAAGAAAAATCGCCATATCGAAAGCCCCCCCTCCCCATACTACACTTGAGCCCCCAAAACAAATAAATGTGCATGACTTACAATAGCTCGAACTGTAGCGACCGACTGCCGCCTGTTGAATGGATGAGTAATGATGGTATATGGTGGTAGGCCTATGCCTGTACATGGACGAGGGTCATCACATGTAGTCAGTTGACATATCGTTTGAAATTCCCAGTTTTTCGGAGAATTCAACCAAAATTAACATTTGACCATTGAAATTATTCCAATTATGATGTTGTTAAAGTTGAGTCGAGAACGAGACGAGGACCCAGTGCGGCCGAGGCCCTGGGCCCAGTTGGCCCATGCCTTAAGACGTCCCTGATGCCACTAGTCCTAAGTAATAACCTTGCCAGTCCGCGATAAAACACTGAAATAGTTTACTGGTCCTTAGAGGTTTTTTTTTTAATTGCGTTGAAAAACACTGGTCTAACATACAACGCCATTTTTCGTTACAAAATTATGCATATATTAAGTTTATGATATTATATACAAGTACATAACTGAAAAAATTATCACTAACGTTGGTTGATTACAATCCCACAAAAATTATTTTACATTATATTGATTTTTTGTTTGAAAATTTTTTTAACTATGTATTTAATTTTTTTGCAGGACCCTTGAAATGGTTTCACAAAGCAATGGAAATATCACGGACTAAGGATTGATAATCAAGGTCCGAGGCCGAAAAAAGTTCTGTGAAAGTAGTTGATGCTAGACATTCCTAATCATTATACAGAATACACAATCATTTTCTAAAACTTTGAGAGTTCCTTCAAAATTTCTTTGACTGGAATAAATTTAATTGTAATAATTAGGCGAAATTATTTTGCAACAAGGGCATGAGCTAAATCTTCATGAAAAGTTTTGCAACTGGAATCGAAAAGTAAAATATATAACTTTAGCTCCAAAAAATAGAAACTATGCTAAACTGATGCATGATGGAGAAGTTTCCTTAATTTATTCAAACAGAAAAGTGTTTATAAAAATCCTTGATCTAACAGAGAAAACCAATAGTGTTAATGATTCACGGAAAGTTCTTTTTCGTGTCACATGTTAAATCACATGATTAAAAACCAAGGTAAAATGTGTTGTTTCCTTTCGTTAAGGATGTTCAGTAAGGAAAAGGAATATATCTCCAGTAACTTCTATTTCTTACATTACACAAACGATTTTTATATATTTCTATGAAAAACACTCAGAGTTATTATTTTAAAAAATTGGTTCCAAAAGTGAAATTTAAATGCAAAACGAAATAGAAGGGATTCTTATTTTAAACTACTCTTATGATACATATAAGTTTTTTTTAACATTTTTAAGCTTTGTGAATTTTGTCAACTTAATTAAATTGTGATATTTTTTTTATGAAAATCAACACGCAAATATATCTTCACCTTTTTACGGATTATATTACAATCAATCAGTTTAGTAAATAGTTTGTATATACATAATGAAGTTATAGAGAATGCTTAGACATACTTTTTAAGGTATTCATAATTTACAAATGTGGCAAGAATTTCGACTATGGAATACATTCCACTCGCTTATCGACACAACTTTAGCATTTTAATAAGTGTTTAACGTTCAAATGCACATAAGAAAATTCTTTGTATATCATTACATTAATACTTTATAATGTTTATTACGTGTTACCATGCAAATAATGTGTAAAAAGTTCAATGAAACTTACAAAAAAATAGCATAAGGTTTAAAAATAATAAATAAAATAAATGATCAAGTCAGTTACATTCATGCCCTAAAATTAAAGATAATACGAAATCACTGGGGTTTAAATAATGGATATTGTCACCTTTTAAAATTAGCAAATCTGAAATGTGTGTGAGTACCTACATTTTTGATTAAAACTCTAAGCACTAATTGCAGAACAAAATATTTTTGTATGAAGGGTTGTTGATTCCACAAGTTCACATAAGAAAGCTTATTAAATAAATATCACTGAAACTGATAGAAAATTTTTATGTTTATCCTGAAGTCCTCTTTTACAAACTCAAAGGGGAGCACTGAGAAGGTGATGTAGAGAAAAAAATCAAGGGGGGGAAATCGAGTTTTCTCTGTTTCTCTCTTCTTTAACTCTGTCAATGAACAGTAATTTTATTCGCATATTCACGGATTTAACAAATTAAGCTTGAAAAATGTCAGAAACTTATTACCAATACCTGAAGGCTTTTATTGATACATACATATTTTTTGAAACATTATTTCTTTAACAATTATAAATTTATCATTTTAACTTAGTATTATAAAAAAAATACAGTATTATTTCATTTTTTAAAAAAAAGTCCCAATCTAATCGAAAAATACAATTGTCATTTTAGTAGAAATGGCGGGGAGCAAATATTTTGATGAAACATGAAGCTTAAGAAGAGAGAGAAACATTTCGTCATTCACCTATTTAAGTGTTATTACAAGATCAAGAATTTCGGTAAAAAAAAAAAAGATGAAAAACGTAGAACGTGGAACGTAAGAGAAGTAAATTATTTAATTTAAAAAAGATAATTTTTATTTTTCGGTAATCCATAATATATATGCTTTACTTATCCGTTGAATAAAATAAATATAAATTTTAATGTCATTTCCATATTACAAAATAAAGGAAAAAAATATCGATTTAGAAGCCATTTTTATTTTAATAGCTTGGAAATCTTTTAAGCAAGGGCCATTTACATAGAAAACCTTTTGATTTGGTAATAAATTTCATAAATACCATTTTAATTCAATTTTTTCCCCATAGCACTTAGAAAGATATATTACTGATGATACGATATCTCAAATAGCATAGTCATTATTTCTTCATTCATTAGATTTTTTTTCTTTTTTTCCCTTGCTGGATTGTCACATGGATATCACATTGCACATCAAAACACGTGGAATCACATGCGACTAGAACACACATTTTATTTTGTGTGTGTTCGACATCTTCAAATTTATACAGAACGTGATACATGTGACTGGTTCATTGAAAATTCCAATCAGAAGCATACCGCTATCGATTACCGTTAGCGTGAGTTAAAAGAGCAGACACTACAATTGCTGCATTAAATCTCACATTTTGCACACAAACCACGTGGTAGGTGCATTTGGAATTTATTACAATTAGACACATAAAATTTGAATTTCAGGTATCAGATTGAAATTTATAATTTTTTTTAAAAAAAAGTAAGTCGTTATGAACGTTAGAGATAAGGTAAGGCTAAATGACACGAGCCTCCGATTTTTAGGTGACCTACTTTTTAGCTGATAAAACTGAAATAAAGTTATAATAGTCTTTTTTGATCGTGATTGAACATAAGAGATCAATAGTCAACAACTCACTGCACAACTTGGATGCGACGTCAATTCTAAGAAATTTTAAATTACAATTATGTTAGAAAATAGTTCTTTTTTGTTATAAAGAGACTGATGTATCGTTTTAAAATTTAACACTAGCTTAAATTTAAAATAGCTTTTTTTTCAAGGTTAAATGTATTATTTAAAATAATTTAATTAAATAAAATTGAAAGCAAAATATTTGAACTACAAAAAGAGTCAGTTAATAAGCGGCCCATTTTCTGCATAAGAATAATTTTTATTAAAAAAATTTCCAGTTTAACAATTTAATATATTTAATTCAGTTGGCAACAAGACTTAATATTCTTTTGGCAAAAAAGATTTCAATTGATTTCAAGACATTAATTATACATTAAGATTTCTGCAATATAATTGACACAATTATTTTGAAAATTGTAAGGAGAAATGTTATTCTCTAAATGTTATTTCATGTAAAATTTATAGCATGACGCCATTGTATATATTCTTTAAAATTTCCTCACATTTAACAAAAAAGATAAGTAAATTACTATTTTTAATAGGCATAATATATTTAATAATAATAAATTTACGTTCTGAACATAAAATAAAAATAATTTTCTTTCAAGTCCATAAAAAGATAAATTGTATATCTTTAGATTATTTATTTCTTGCATTTCTAAAAATAAAGTTAAAAAATCTTTTGTGAACATTGTATTTTTCTCCATATATTGAATACATGAAATAAATTTATATTTTTGATAAGTAATAGTTATTTAAATAATTATCTTTGTATATATCGGGTTAAATAGCTCAATAAATTAAACTTGCTCAGTATAATTTTTACAGTGCGTTATTTTTTCCCCAGCATTTTAATGGTGCAGTAACATCTTTTATTTAATATCTTTTTACATCAAATAGTATGAATAATATCCCTACCCTAAACCATAATGTTTTAGATATTAGTCTCAAGTCAGTCAAATTTCAAAAGCAGGACTCGTTTTTAAAAATTTCATTTTAGAGTTTGAATTACGCTCTATTAATAAGAGATTTTATACCAATGGACCAAAGTTCAAGCCAAAAAGGTGAAAGCACTGATATTCTCCGTCTACATATCAAAGATATGACCAAGAACGTTTTAAAGCGTGGGCCAATTGGACTTGGGCCCAGGCACTCACCTTCGTTGGGGGCCCCGTTTCGTTCTCAACTCTGTCTTAATAAGATCATGATCCAGATAATTTTAAAGGTCAAAAAAAATTCCCGCATTTATTCTCCGCAAAGCAGGGAATTTCAAACTCCATGTCAACTGGCAAAAGTGGTAAAACTGTATTTTTATGTGATGACCGTTGCCCATGTTTAGGTCTAATGCCCTGAACAATCATTCAACTCATTTAGTCGAAATGTGGCTATCAGTCAAGTTGGTTTACGCCTTGGTTTTAGAGATTTAAGAGTCGTACACATTTAATTGTTTCAAATTACCATTTGAACGAGTATTTGACAATGCATGCTATTGTCTACTTTTAAAGATCTCGGGTAGGGCCTACTTTTGCGTAGGGGCCCAGGGCCTCAAAGAGTCTTAAGACGGCCCTGGATATGACTCCTGTTTTTCTGCAATAACGCGTTCCATTTATTTGCAAGAAATTTTTGATTAATAAGCTAAAACGAAACCCTCGTTGATCAACATGACGTTTTCAAATGAAATCGAGTTCTAAATTCGAAACCGTCTAGCTCTAAAGCTATCATTATATATCAGACAGCCGTGATTCTAAAATAATTGAAGAGAAACTGTTTATAATTCAGTAGACTGAAATAAGAACGAATTAAGCACGCTCATTATATTATGATTTCTTTTTTTCATAAAATTTGAAGTTTAATGAGGGAGGGGGTGGGAAGGGGAGATGCCTCTTTTCACCGGCCTAGAGCATAGACAGAGGTAAAAGTGAGGCCTCCATTGAAGCAGTGCATTGAACATCGCGGAAGTGTAAGGCCGAAACGGGTTTCGGGAGCACTGGGTCATATCAGTAACCTTCAATTTTTACGGCACTCGATTTGTGTCAAGTCAACCAACCAAGCAGTCCAATATCAAACACACTCATTTTTTTTCTATGTCATGTATTTTTATAACATTTTTCATAATTTTCTTCGTATTATGCATGGAAATCACGCGATATTTCTTTCTTTTTTTATTATTATTATTTTCCCAAGAGTTTTATTTGGGTTATTTACGATTTTTTCAAACAACTCTTTTTTTTTTACCCCTTCGTTTTTCTTAACAATTCAAAAAAACAATTGAACAGAAAGAATTAAAAGTTAATAAAAATAGAAAAAAAAAAGCAATTCGAAAGTTAAAATGTACAATTTGAAAAATAACATATTGAAGTCGCGAAAGATATACATATAAATTTGGAAACATAAAGTTAAAGGGAAAGTTATATTTTTTATAACAAATTGAGAGAGCTCAAAAATAAAATGTATAAAAAATAATTTTAAAAAATACAACAGATTATAAATAAAAAGAGAGTTATATATATTTTGTTTATACTTAAAAAATTATATTATTTTTTATATTCTCATGCTTTTATAAAATAAAACAAAACTAACATCTTAAAAAGAAAGAAAAGTCAACTTTTTAAATAAAATTTGTAAACGATTCGAAAGCATTTCTCAATCAAAATATTTTAAGACACAAATATAAATATAACTAACTCTCACTTTTTGTACATAGATCACAATCAAAATCATTAAAAAAAAGGTAAAAATACTTTTAAATAGAATAACAGAAGTTATTTGAGTGAATTTTTATATAACGTACGATTTTTAGAAAGCCTCAAAAATAAAACAGAAACAGTTTGTTTCCATGTTTAAAGAACTGGAAATATTCTATTGACTCTCTTTCGTACAGTCGTGTTTATCACGTTTGATATTCGTACTCAAGTACTTTAGATAATAAACAAATTATGAAAGTTTCTACGGCAAACAAGTTGTTTTCATAAATTTTCAAGGTTACTTTTATTTTCTTACAAAATAATGATAGTGTCAAGTCTTATGTTTTTAATGCAAACAGAATAATATTTTTAAAAAAAACGTGAAAAGATCAAATTGCAATTTATGAGAGTCTAAAGCTTAAAAATTCAACTCTTATGGGTGTCACTATTTGCTCAATAGATTCCACTCATCTAATTAAGAAATAAAACACGTAACAAACAAATCTATTATGTGTGAGTTTTGAGCTTCAACACACGTATTTCAATTACTACACATTTCTTCCAATGCATTAAAATAATCACACCTAACAGTTGGTTTAAAATTTTAATTTAAAAACTGCTGAATTTTGAAATTTTTCATGACTACAAGAAAAACTATCACAAAAATAAGTTTAAAAAATATTTGCAAAAGTGAAATATGTTAAGAATGATTATCGATTCTTCTTGCAGTGAATATATTTTACAAAAAAGATTATAAATCGAACGCAAATATCACGGTTAAAAATTAATTAATAAAATTTAAGAAAAGCCAATTACGGTATGAAATACTACTCATAGCGAAAAAAGGTGCGCAAAAAATTATTTAAATGTAACTTATGGTCTTTTAAGTTTCGATACTATCAAATTTTGTTACATGAATGTATATTTGCATTTACTCCTTTATTCAGTGGTCTCTGAAGTACCGTAAAATCCGGCGTATATCTGTACTTCCAAGCTGCATTTTTTTAATTTTAGGTATATTTGCCATATAATGCGCACCCCTTTTTTTACGAAGGAACCTTAAGTGTACGTGTGCAATGCTCTTGTGTTTGAAGTTCTTTATTTGAGATACTATCCCAATATTATGAAAAAACGATATACTTCTAGAACTACAACACAGTTTAAATGCATTAAAAATGTCATTTACTTCAAATGAACAATATTATGAATTCTTAATTTTTTTTTATTTTTAAAGCTCTTATTTTTACACCCGGCGTTTTACGTTCACCCGTAAATTACTATCTTATTTTATTTGTTAAAAGTGTGCGTTATACGCCGGATTTTACGGTAATTTTATGTCGCAGACAGGGGTAGCTGAATAATACTGGTCTTGATCTCGTAGCCGGCATTGTTGAGTTGCAGGTTCGAAATCTAGTGCCACTGAAGACCCGCTGTGTGGATGGGCTGATGCACGTTAAATCTATCGAAGCTCAAAGTCCTCCCGTTGAACGTGGTGTGATAGTTTGGAGATCGTCCTCCTCATTTGACCGTGGCACAAAATTTTGAGGTCCCTCACATCTCAATGTTGTTTGACATCGCGACTTAAATCAAAATCAAATTAAATTGATGTGCTTTTTACGGATTCTTCATAGAGGTGCCGTTAAATATTACGAAAACTTTCATAACTATTTTATACTTGGTTTTCGTAATGTGTTAGTAATGTGTTAGATTTAGTTAACTTGGGATACAGATTCTTTGGAAAATGTTGATTTGAAAAGAATGCCACGAGCCTTGCAAATTATTTAGACATTATAACTTATTTTTCAAATATATGAGCTATTTTTTCCTTCGCAAAATAGCGGCTTAAACAATCACAAGAAACAAAATACACTTTTAATACAGCGTGAATATTTTTCTTTAACTTTCAATATAAGAAAGCGAAATTGTAGTTGAATTTCAAATTATTCACTCGTTTTAAATTTACTCATAACTCATCTTCCGTTAATACCTTTTTACCCATTAAAAAAAAACACGAAATTTAACATGCATTAAATTAATACTTATCAAAAGGAACTTTTTTTTCAACAGATTCAATTTCTTTTTGTGAGAAACTTTAAGTAAATGTTTTTTAAAAATAATTAGAAAAATGTCTGGAATGATATATTAGTCCTTGCAAAATTTAATCAAAGTTTAAAATTACAAGTTTTTATTTTTGTTATTAATATTGGTACAATTCGTTGTAAAATGGACAAAAACCGTAGTCAAGCGTACAGAAAAAGTTTTTACTCCTAAATAAATGAAAACGTATATAAAAATCCGATAAATTTCACAGCTGTAATTTTCGGTATGTTAATTTCAAATCATTTCTCATTACCATTTCTATTCTCAAAATATATTTTATAAGAAAAGGTCAAAGATATATGATTCTAATTTAAACACAATACGAACACCTATCGGCGGCAATTTACTTTCGACGTCAATCGACAATGTAATCGTCACGTGTAATGACACGCGTTACATTGTTCTTGTAATCATACAAAGAAAGGATTTGCACACATCGCTAGCATTTTCTTTTTCGTAAAAGCACTTTTTTTCACTGATCAAAGCAAAATTTGAAGATCATCCAAAATGTTCGCCATTTATAATTTTGAACAAGTTAACTCAACTTCAGATTGGAAAGCTGGGTGCCATCAAACTAAATGTAAACTGTTTTACGTGAAAATATGCAAAAAAGGAATATTTTTTCAAGCAGAAAACACGATACCATTTGACAAATGTTAAAATTATCAAATCGCTTTCGTTAATGGCTAAATTAAGAGGATAAAGTGAAAGCTTCAAGATAATGAAGTTCGTCAGACTGGTAGGAGAAGGTAATCAGTAAAGAGTGAGAAATGGTCTCCTTGCCATATTTAACAACTTAACGCATCTTCAATTTGTTCCAATTTAACCGATAGTGAGGTTAAAGGCTCGAAAGTAGCTCTTTTTGTTAAGGAATAAAAAATAGCTCAAGAATCTATCGTTTAGTAGATTTAAATACTCAATTTTTAAGAATATAGAATCAGTATCTATCAATTTATTCCATTTTCAAATGTCGCACATTAGTTTTCCCTTTTTCTTCGGATAAATGGAATAAGGTAGTTAGATGCTTTTTATTTATTATTATAGTATGAAAATATAGAAGTCAGCATAATGCTGTCTTTTAAACGCATTCTAAAAATTTAAAAATACATATTTCATTTTAAAAGCTATTTTTTTTTTGTTACAAAAATTACATAATACTCCCAAAATATTATTAAATAAATACAAAATTTGAGCATTTACAATCTGATCATACTAAAAATTCTATGTGCCAGTTACTAACAATTTTATATGTGCGAAAACTCTTAAAATGTAATATGAGAATTGTAGAACAAATCAGTAATAATTCATAATTAATATTCAATTGTAAATTAAACTATACATTAAATGGAAAGTAATGATATAGAATTGAGAAAAAAAAGAGAAAATTTTCACTCTCTGCGGTGTTTTCCCAAAAAAACCCTCCTTTTGCATAAATATGTTTGCCCCCACACAAGTACATACAAGCTGAAGAATTCTTATAATGAAATTATTCCATAAAACATTGATTTAAATATAATATCAACATGAAAAAATTAGAGAAATTCTGAGCATTATTATAAATAATGTATTTTTAGTGAATTATCAAATGTATAAATATCACAAATGAAGATTATATGAATCAATTATTTTATAAATAAAATAGTTAGTCATATAAAAAAAATTGATATTTATTTGAGAGACTCTTAAGAAAAATGTTTACGTTCAAAGGTATTAAGCGAATAACAGAATTCAAATTACAGTGTGTGTCAATTACTTTAAAAGAATTTATTTCAACAGGGAGCTCAATCTTTGAAAAAAGTTCTCAGTCGGTTTTTTTAAAAATCAAATCGAAAATAAAACCGAAAAAAGAACCTTTAGGTGCCATAAAAACTTTAAAAAGAATTTTGACTCAGATAAATGAATCATTCTCTTTCTCGATAGTAAATAATTATATATATGTCCTATTCTCTACAATTCATATTCTAGCAAATTAATACAAATGTAATGTATTTTTCCTCTTTTATGTATAATATTATCCTCGTGATTTCTCTCACAATGCAAGCTCATCAACATTTTTATTAATTACTACGATATCTTGCCTTTATGTATGTTAATTAACAATAAAAAATATCATGAAAATATTTCTAAAAACCGACAACTACTGCATCTATCATAGAATTACTGTTTTGAATATCTTTGTCAAATCAACTAATTCTGTAAAAAATTTTAATGTGCTTACCTCTCTACTTTCATTCTTTGCGTTAATGGTTCCTCCCACGTTATAGTATCCATTTAGAACATACGAATGTTTACAATTATAATTTCAATTCAATGCAATACTAATAATATGCAATAATATCACCGACTCGCATTTGACACTTCAGTTCGACTGCACTTGTTTTAAGGAAGTCTACTGTTTAGAAAAGCTGCACATCGCGTTTTTACGCGTGCTCTCTCTCTGAGCCTTTGAAGTTGTTCTAACTGCATAGTTTGTTGCTCTTCCATTGGCTCACGTGCCCGACAGTGACGTCAGAACGCCTTCCCGTACACATAATATCACGCGACTGGAGAACGTGGTTGAATTCTAACGGAGATGGCGCTGCGTTAAATGAGGTTAGTTAACATGGTTCCAGAAAAATTTTTTTAACTCCGTTCTGAACAACCCATGCAGAACATATAAATGCATCATGAAGATGGATCGGTTCAACATTGTTGCCAACCATAGGCGGCTTAGGGAAATTACAATGATGCCATTCGCTCCAGATAATTTATTTTCATATGAATTCAACGTTGAAAGTGGAATATTATTGAATTTATAATGGAAATATCGAAAGCAAAAACTCAATTTGACTCCCTCTTTTTTCTTATATTTTGCATTCATTCACTTACGTACATAAATTAATAAATTTTTTTGAAAGAATTTTTAAAAAAGATTTGTCAACAACCGGAAAAAAGAATCAGGGAAAGTTTCACTTATATTACGAAACTGACTTTAAATAAATCTTTAATCCATTTTGTTTTCAGCAAAAATTCTCGGAGTTTTCTGTTTGTTAAATCATACAATTTTTTGAAGAAATATTATTAATTATTTATCTGTCTTCAAAGGAATACTGAATCGTAATAAGCACTATTTGCAAAAAGTAAAATTTCATTTAAACTTTCCAACAAATCAAATATATTTGTATATTATAATTTAAATTTGCATATTATATAATTATAATAGTAAATGTTAACATTTATTTGTTTTATGGGCGGTCTTGTTCTTCGCTTATAAAATATTTTTCCAAAGAAACATTTTATAACATTCCCTTATTGGCAGAAATGTTTGGAAAATGCAGTGTAAATTCCTGCATTAAAAAAGAAAAAAAAAAAAAAAAAG
>BMAO01005186.1:0-20527 GCA_019973975.1 Trichonephila clavata | reverse complement strand
CTGCGGGGAAATATTCTCCCGCACCCGTGATTTCTGCTGGAACCACCCACCTCCAGGAGATATCAAATAAAACAATTGCATAAAAGTCATCTAGTTCTAGACACAAAAATAAAGCCTGAATAGCTATCAGAAACGTAAAATTCTTAGAATCATGAAAATATCAGATACAGGCTCCCTTGAAATACATAGCTTTGCGTAAGGATTTCCCTCGGCATCTTGCGTAATTTTGACCTCCAAGCTATTATAACTGATTTTTTAACGTTAAAAGGAGACGACCTAATATTCCACAAAAATCATTTCTAAAATAACCTTTCTGAATGACAAAGAAAAGAAAAGAAAAGTTATCACGGGAGTTTTTCTTATGGATATTCAGCCACGATCAGATAGTGCACGACGCCGAAATAAATTTCAATGTGATATGTTGGTAATCTCACGAGCTCATAGACAAATTCGAAACCACAAAAGTACTGGTTCAGAAGGAAAGTATTGAAATCCAACATCGTTTTGTCTTAGCTTGCAAATACTACTCGGAAGACCAGGCACGAACACTGTGGACTAAATCATCCATATTTGATGAAGTGATTCTTGCTATAGAGATTACGGCTTAGTTAAAAGTATGTGGTTTTGGCATGTGGTGTGGCAGAATGATGAGCCACGCCCCCTTTGACAGATAGAAATGTAAACATTGACCTTTTAAATCTGGGAAGCTTTTCCGAAGCCACTCTGTTTTATTTATTCATACGCAATTAACTGTAGATTGACTGCAAGCGTAACTGTTAGGGCTGTTTACCTATTTTGGAAGGAATACACGTTTTTCTTGTTAGCGTTTTAAATATTTCGATATTTAAAATTTCTGAATATCAAAAATTTTGAAATTTTCATATGCCAAGATCTACAAAAGAGTGTTCAAAAAACATAAAGGTACGTTTTCAAAATGTAAGAATACTTTCAACCATACTAACAATACTTCAAATACTAACGACAGTAATGTCAATCCTCAAGCTGGACATGCACATGACTCAAAGGAGACATGTGCAAAAGAAAAGAAAATTCCCAATTTAAATGGAAGTTTTTCTTCCTATGACAAAAGTGTAGGTATTATTAATGCCATTATGAATTTGAATATTCTGGCATTTGTTTTCAAGAATGAAGTTCACTGTAAAATGTGTAACAGTGGCTTAGACATGCAAGTTTTAAAAGGTAAGTCTGGACTGGCTATTACATTTGTCCTGAAATTTTATGCTTGTCCATATCGTGTAGAATTCTCTTCAAATTTTCATGAAGGAACGCAAATCGCTACAATAAATACCAGGTTTGTATATGCTATTTGTTCCATTGGAAAAGGTGCAGAAGCTGGGAGAATGTTTTGCGGCATAATGAATCTTCCTCAACCACCTACAAGGTTTTCTCCTTACGGTAAGCGAATCTTAAATGCTGCAAAACTTGTTTACGAGGACTCCATTCAAAATGCTGCGAAAGAAGATATTTGTGAAAATGAAGGTAATAATAATATTGCAGTCGCTGTAGATGGGACATGGCAGAAGCGCGGTTACTCATCATTGAATGGTGCAGTTACTGTGACCAGCATTGATACAGATAAGATGAAAAATGTTGATATTCTTTCAAAATATTGCATATGTAAAAACTTACCTTCTCATCAAAAGGATTGTAAAAGGAATTACGTTAGATCTAGTGGAGCCATGGAAATTCAAGGTGCGTCTAAAATTTTTCAACGGTCATTATCTTTGCATAATGCCCGATATATTACTTACTTAGGGGATGGAGATTGCAAAGCATTTGATGCTGTTAGAAAGAAAAACATCTATGGAGATGAATACCCAATTGAAAAATTGGAGTGCGTTGGACATGTCATGAAGCGCATGGAAACAAGATTACGCCGATTAAAAACTCAATTGAAAGGGCAAATCTTGTAAGACGGTAAGTGTTTAAGTGGAAAAAATCGTTTGACTGAGCATGAAATAGATAACTTACAGCTTTACTATGGATCAGCTATTCGGAGAAATTACACCAAAGTTCAGAAGATGCGGCAAGATATCTGGGCCATTTTTCTGCATAAGCTGTCAACAAATGAATATCCGCAACATGGTTTTTGTCCTGTTGGTGAGGATATAAAAAGGCTGAAGCATCAGGTAAGTCTTACAAACATAAAAATAGTCTTCCGTTCGCTGTTGTAGAAGCAATGCGTCCTATATTTAGAGATCTTTCCCATCCTGATCTGTTGAGAAAATGTTTGCATGGATAAACACAAAACCCGAATGAAAGTTTTCATAATGTCATATGGTCACGTGTTCCTAAAACATTTGTACAGATTGAAACACTTTCACTTGGTGTTTATGATGCTGTTTGTTCTTTTAATGATGGTAATGTATCCAAATTAAAAATGCTGCAGAAAATGGGAATCGAGCCTGGAGATTATTCGGTAAGTGCCATGAAAATTCTTGATAGAGAAAGCAGTGTATGCTTTTTCTGGAAGAGCGAAGAAAATTAGAAACGATAAAAGAAGAAAAAGAAAAAAAGTTAATATTAAGAAAAATAAGGTAAAAACCGGCTATAGTGCAGGATCTTTTTGATGAGGTAAAATTTTATATACCAAAAGCAACTGTTTTCTAAAAAATTTCTTTTCTAAACTGTGTTTTCTCTTTTCTATAAATCTACTGTATGCATGAACTGGAAATTTTTATTTTATAATTCATATATATTCTTGTGTATACTGAAGTGAAATTTTTGAAATATTCCTCAGACATTTAGCTAAAAAGCAGATGTCTTAGCATAGAAAAGAAAAACTTTTATAAAATTCATTATTTTCTACTGTACAAAAATTACATTTTTAAACAGGCTGATCAATTTTTTTAAAAATTTCACTTCTGTATAAAGATAAATGTTTATTTAATGCACACACAAATTTTTAAGCTTTGTGTTCAATAGTTTCTTAGTAAAAGGTACATAAATATATCCCAAATTGCAATGACCTTTTTCGTTGCACAAAACTTGTTACATACCAAAAAACACACAAATTTCCTGTTTAAAAACATAAAATCAGTTTTCTTGTTGTTTTGGATACCATTTATGTAATATTTTAAGAATCCTTTTAATTCTGATACTTTAAGAAATTGTGTTTACATGTTGAATTTATAAAACACTAATGAAATTTTTCGAAATGTTGTATAATGTATTACAAAAGTCATATTTTCATATATTGACACATTTTCACATGGTATTTATGATGATTTATAATCATCTTGAATGACAATAATGTATCAGAAAAGAAAATTCTTCAAAAATTGATGCATAATTTGAGAAAAATGATGCAAAAGCTATAAAATATCTTGATAGATTAAAAGTGAAAAACTCTATATATGTATTTTCTGAGAAATCTAAGTAAAAGAAATAAGTAAAAAGTCTTAAAATTTATTGAGAATAAGCTAATAATTAAAAAATAGTGCAAATGCAGATTGTAATTCATAATTTTTTTGATTAAGTAACATTTTATAGTAAAAATGCAATTATATCTCAAAGCGGTGTCTTTAAAAATGCGTGTACATTTTTCTCAAAACTTATTCAACCGAAGCACTTGCAATCTTCTCTGAATATTACTGATATGTTAATATATGTACTGAAGTGAGCTTTTATTAATATATCCATAATATTTTTGTAAAAGTCGGTTATCGTGAAAAAAATGACATTTTTCAAAAAATTTATTGTGATACTTTACGATGAAAGATTTTGAAAAAACTAAACAATATATTTGAAAAAGGTCACTTCCGTTGAAATAAAAAAGTCTAATATACAGACAAAATTTTAAGTTTGTATCTTTAATAGTTTCTGAGTTTCTAGTACATAAAAATGCTCAATTTAACATTGTCGGGATAGGGGGTACCGAATAATCTTAAAAGAAGGCGTGTCGGATGAATATTCTAAAAAAAATAATTTCTAAAATAACCTTCTTCAATGGCAAAGCAAAAGAAAAGGAAATTCCTGAAACAATTCGATCACTAGTTTGGGAGTTTCAGTCACGATCAAATAGTGCACGACGCCGAAATTGATTACTCCGACATATGTTGGCATTCTCACGGAGTCATAGACAGATTCGAAACCACAAAAGTACCGGTTCGGAAGAAAAGTATTAAAATCCAACATCATTTTGTCCTAGCTTGCAAGTACTACTTGGAAAACCAGGCAGGAACACTGTGGACTAACTCATCCATATTTGATCAAACGATTCTTGCTAGAGATTACGGCTTAGTTAAAAGCATGTGGTTTGGGTAGATAAATCCCAGACTGATGATATTACAGACTCCATACAAATGTACCATAATAGAACAGAAATCGAGAAGTTTTATGAAAATTATCTGGGATTAAGGTGTTATTTTAAGAAGTTAGGACCACAATCCAGATATCGCTGTATGTCGTACGGCTTATTAATAAGAGAGATGCATCATTTCGACTTGTATTTGTGCTTTGCTGAGCTGACCTTCGATGAGGCAAAAGACTTTTTCCGTCCCTTGAGTGCATCTAGACGCCTTAGGGTAAAAGAATTATTCTTACGCTGGCCAGTACAATTTTTATTTGTGGAGATATTAGACCAATTATGGAGTTTAATTTCTCAATATAATTTTCGAAATATATTGATTTATTTTAGAGGAACGTATAGATAGGAATTGGGAAGATGTTATAATTATGCACAACTTGTCGAAAAGATTTCGGCACGCTGTCCCGTTTCATAAAAAACAGTTTGAAAAAGGATAAAATTCATGCAAAGGTAGATCTGCTTTTTCACAAAGAAGTGTTGATGACTTTATAAGGCCTTGCCTGAGCAATTTTTTTGTCTATGATATGGAGATTGGCACAGTGTACAGCAAGACCCAGATGGTTTTACTCCAAAGAATAAGGTAGTTTTTATACAATTTTTTAACCCTCTGGTCAAATCCTGAACTTACTGAATTTTACTACAAGACTGAATAAGATTTGTTTTAATGTTTATCTGTTGTTTTTTAATATTTACACTCGTAACTTCATTTTTGAACTGTTGAACATCTTCCTTAAAGGAAGGGGTGGAAGATCGCTTTTTACGTGTGAAGCATTTAAGTCTCATATTTGTGAACGAAAGCCTTAGCTTTTTCTAGAAAATTTATCGAAATATGTCTAATGAATTGAAATGCAACTCCCTTAGAAAACTTTGGCTTTTGCTTAAGTTAAGAGAGGTACTTGTGTGTATTCTAATATATCTGCCGAGAGGATAAAAATAAACTCCGACTCAAAATTGGCGAAGCAAAACCGTCAACAAAATTGGTCGATGTCAGACGTTGACTAATTTTGTTCAATCCTCAAATGCCGCGATTTTGAGCCAATAGTCATAAACTATTCCCACACATGTTTAGAAGAAATAAAATTTTCTTGGGATGCGTGTGCTTAAAACTTTTTTATAGATTGAACAGTTTCCACACACGCTCATAAATAACCATTGGTATTTTAGTTGGGTGGGAGCACTTAGTTCTGAACCTTTATCGCCTTTCATTATATTGCAGATTACATTATAAATGCTTTCAGTTGGCCCTTTTAATAAAATATTTAAAATACAGTTATTGTAGATTAACATTTTCCTTGATATGAATGTTGTTGGCGTGAGTTTCCAGAGCCTGAGACAGGCTGGACATCTACACGACAGATGGCAACACCAGCTATCTTCACTCTCCCAATTTAGGCATGGACTGGATGGGAGGGAAATATTCCCCAGAACCCAGCACCCGTGTTTTCTGCTACAACCACCCACTAGAATTTTGGACCCCCTGATTTGACGAGCACATCCGTGTGTACTCCGAGGATATTTGGTGGCATCGAATCCAGGCCTTCCGGTTTGTATTCCGACGCTCTAACCATTAGGTTACCCACAGTCCCTTGATACGAATAAAATTACTTTTAGAAAAATTAACATTGAATATTAATGATCTATATTTTTGCATTCTTGTTTGGGTTAGAAGCTCGACCAATCATTGAGTAAAAAAAAAAATTCGTATTTTGAATTTAGGTTGGAACGTTAAGAATCAGGCGCTCAATCACTGGACCACTGGAGATAAATTGTTTATAACAAGTTATGTTTTTTATTTTGATGCTGCTGCGGTCTTCACCAAAGGATCCATTTCACGTTGGGAACGAGTGACGTCTCAACGGTCCAGCAGTTTCTCGTGGGAAAGTATCTCAGGGTGGACTCCCTGGGGCTGATGTTCTAAAAGAAGTCAACCTCTGACCTACCTTCATATAGCGACAATAAAGTGCCGACGCAGTTCCCACGCAAAGAGGGACTTGAACCAATAGAAAAATGGTTTTCCCGAGCTATTAAAACTGACTTTTTAACGTTAAAAAAGTGTATCGGATGAATATTCTTCAAAAATAATTTCTAAAAAAACCTTCTTGAATGACAAAGCAAAAGAAAAGAAAATTCCTGAAGCAATTCGATCGCTAGTTTGGGAGTTTTTTTTATAGATATTCAGCCGCGGATCAGATAGTGAACGACGCCGAAATTGACTTCTGCGACGTATGTTGGTATTCTCAAGTAGTCATAGACCGATTTGAAACCACAAAAGTACTGGTTCAGAAGGAAAGTATTGAAATCCAACATCGTTTTGTCCTAGCTTGCAAATACTACTTGAAAGACCAGCCACGAACGCTGTGGACTAAATTATCCATATTTGATGAAATGATTCTTGGTATCGAGATTACGGCTCAGTTAAAAGCGTGTGGTTTTGTTTAGATAAATCCCAGACTGTGGTATTACAGACTCCATATTAATGTACCATAATAGAACAGAAATCGAGACATTTTATGAAAATTATCTAGGACTACGGTATTTTTTTAAGAAGTTAGAAGCACAAGCCAGATATCGGTGCCTGTCGTACGGCTTATTAGTAGGAGAGATACATCATTTCGACTTGTATTTGTGCTTTTCTGAGCTGACCTTCGATGAGGCAAAAGACTTATTCCGTCATTTAAGTGCATCTAGGCGCCTTAGGGTAATGGAATTATTTTTACGTTGGCCACTACAGTTTATATTTGTGGAGATATTAGACCAATTATGGAGTTTAATTTCTCAATATAATTTTCGAAATATATTGAGATTTATTTTAGAGGAACGTATAGATAAGAATTGGGAAGATGTTGACTATACACAACTTGTCGAAAAGATTTGGGCACGCTGTCCCGTTTCATATAAAAACAGTTTGAAAAAGGATAAAATTTATGCAAAGCTACAGCTGCTTCTCACAAAGAAGTGTTGATGATTTTAAAAGGCCTTGTCGAAGCAATTTTTTTGTCTACGATATGGAAATTGGCGCAGTATAAAGAAAGACCCACAGATAGTTTTACTCTAAAGAATAAGGTAGTTTTTATACAATTTTTTAACCCTCTGGTCAAATCCTGACGTCACTGGATTTTACTACAAGACTGAATAAAATTTGTTTTAATGTTTATCTGTTGTTATTTAATTTATCCACAACTTTATTTTTGAACTGTTGAACACCTTCCTTGAAGGAAGGGGTGGAAGATTACCTTTTACGTGTGAAACAATTAAGTATCATACTTGTGAACGAAAGCTTTAGCTTTTTCTACTAAATTTATCATAATATGCTTAATGAATTGAAATGCAACTCCCACAGAAAACTTTAGCGTCTGATTAAGTTAAGAGTGGTACTTATGTGCATAATATATTGGCCGAGAGGATAAAAATAAACTACGACTCAAACATGGCGATGCAATACCCTCGAAAAGTTTAGTCTACGGTAGACGTTGACAAATTTTGTTAAATCCGAAAATGCCACATTTTCCAGCCAATGGTCATAAACTGTTCCCGCGCATGTTTAGAAGAAAAAAATTTTCTTATGGGCATGTGAGGGTGTAACATTTTATAGATTGTACAGTTTCTGCAAATTCTCAAATAACCGTTTGTATTTTAGTTAGGTGGGAGCATACCACTTAATTCCGAACCTTTATCTCCTTTTATTATATTGCAAATAACATTATAAACGCTTTCAGATGCCCTTTTTAATGAAATATTTAAACTACAACTATTTCGATTAACAATTCCCTCCATATAAATATTGTTGTCGTGAGACGCAACAACAGTTGGCGTTAGAAAGGTGGACTTCTAAACGATAAATGGGTACATTAACTATCTCCACTTTCACAATTTAAGCATTGACTGGAGGAAAATATTCTCCCGCACCCGTATTTCTGCTGCGACCGCCCGCTAGACTTACGGATCCACTGATTAAACGAGCTCGTATTCCGTGTGTACTCGGAGGGTATTTGGTGGCAATGAGCATAGACTCCAAGCCCTCCGGTCTGTAGTACGACGTTCTAACCATTAGGCTACCCACGGTCCCTTGATACGAATAAAATTACATTTAGAAAAATTGAAAATTAATGGAATCTATATTTTTGAATTCTAGTTTGGGTTAGAAGCTCGACCGATCGAGTAAAAAAATAGTGTTTCGAACCTAGGTTGAAACGTTAAGAATCGGGCACTCTATCACTGGAGCTCTGTAGATACTTTGTTTATAACAAGTAATATTTTTTAATTTTGATGCTGCGGCGGTCTTCACAAAAGGATCCATTTCACGTTGGGAAGGAGTGACGTCTCAACGTTTCAGCAGTTTCTCGTGGGAAAGTATCTCACAGTGGACACCTGGCGCTGATGTTCTAAGGGAGTGAGTTGGGTTTTATGGCGCAAGAGCCAATTTTGGCTGTGCTGCGCTAAACATTTGCTTAAATATTAAAATATAGGAGGAAATATCTAAAAATACTAAAAATGCAGTTTCAATAAAAGTTAAAATTTCAAATCGCATAAAAATTGGTTTCCAATGATTAAAAGTAGAACAAATTTTGGTGGGGAGTTTCCCCCACCAAGTCAGACAGGATCTTAAAAAAAGACATCTAAAAAAACAAATGAAAAAAGTGAGTGTAAAGAAAAGTTTAAAATTACGATCTAGGTTTTATTAAAAAAATTGTATAGTTTCTGTAACTGATGGGGTGGGGGGATTCCCCACCAAGTTCAACAAGTATCATTGAGAAAAAGTCTGTTTCTTCCTTTAGTAGGTGTTGGAAGCAAATCTCCTTTTTAATACGTTTCCCGTTTTTAAACGTGTAATTGGGATTCGGTTCATATACCTCTTCCCCCCCCCTCCACGTCGTACATAATCATGTCTTCCTCATCAGTAGTATATTCAACAGGTGCTGACTTTCTGGGTTGATGTGGTGCCATCTTTATTTCAATATTGTGTTTTGTATTGTTTTCACGTGAACGCTTTTTCTTAGGAGGTTTTGAAGCCTGGGATGTGGGAGATATGGTATTGGATGCAGTGGTATTAGTTTTAAGAACAGGACTTGCTTCAGTTGTTAAAGGTGTAAACATTGATACTGTGGATGAAGAAAGTGCTTTACTGGATGAAGATGCAACGGAGGTAGATAGTGGCGGGTGAGACTGTAAAAATGGGGCATGTAGAAGGGGAAGGTGTTTGTTTAGATGAGGATAATGCGACAGATTCAAGAACACTATTGGACGTAGAAGGAGCATTAGTAAACAAAGGAATAGGTGGCTGAGAATCTGATGATGCAATAGTAACAGAAGATGTGGATGGTATGAGTTGTGCTTGAGTTGAGGTACATGATTTGTTAACTGTAGGAATTCTGGATGGCATTATTGGTTTTGGAACGGATATTATTGTTGTAACAATTTCAATGGGCGGGCAAATTATTTTGGTAATATTTTCATCTGTTTGGGAGGAATTGTTTACCGTTAATGGTTTAGCAGCCTGAGAGTAGGTTTGAGATGGTTGTGGGGCTATTAATTTTTGGGCTTCTATATACGATATATTTTTAATAGTTTCGATTTCTTTTTCGATTTTCCATTTAGGACACAATTTTGAATCAGAGGAATGAGGCTGTGACAATTAATGCATTTCTGCTCCGGACTGCAATATGTGGAAGGATGTCCAACAGTTGCACATCTAGAGCAGATCAATTGCCCACGGCAAGAAGTCTGCGAGTGTCCGAACCTCTGGCACTTGAAACATCGCAGAGGATTCGGAATGTATGGACGGATTTTACAGTTTAAGTAACCAGCTTTTATTGTGTTGGGTAGTTTCGGGCTGTTGAATGTTAAAATCAAGTGTTTTGTAGGAATAACTGTTGCATCTTTTTTAATTGTAATTCTTCTGACCTGAATTACACCCTGGCCAGAAAATCCATCAAGGATTTCTGCTTCAGGGGTGGTCAACAGGTCAGGCTCAGAAATGACACCACGGCTGGAATTAAGGGATTTGTGAGGACTCGCTGTCAAAGAGGACTCTAAAAAAATTTTGCCAACAAAAAAGATTTTGTTTGCAAAGCAGAGGAAGTTTCAACAAGTAGGTCAACCGAACGTAATTTTTTTACTGATTTAGGTTCTCCACCTATTCCTTGAATAGATTTCTGGATTCCAAAAGGAGATTTTCTAGACATTTCGTTATTAGGTAAAGATAAAATTAAAAATCGAGTGTAGGTAGAAATTTTGTCAACGTTAAGAGTGGTAAAACAAGGCCTTTAACCGGGCACTTCAGCATTGGATCCATAGACGCGTCCTGGCGTGCCTCCCCCCACCACGGAGGCAGTGTGCCGGTCATCTGGCAAATGCCAGGCACGGATTTTACCTGGAGTACACCCAGAATATAGTGCTACAGCATCAGGGTGAGGATCCAACGGGTAAACCCGCCACCCCTTATCTGCAGCACTAACCGTACAGCAATGTCTCTCCGCGGACACCGGAGAGAGGTATCACCAGCCGATTGAAAGGAGCGGGCTAACTCCAGCCACCCGTCTACAGCGAAGCGTGGGCCAAACGGAACGCAAAGGTATCCCCAGGACACCATTTTCCTCCTTACGGGACTCCGCACATGGCAAACATGCGGGTTAACAAACAACGTTGTTAGTAAAACACAAATATCAAACATATAAAAAAAACAGAAAACAAAACAATAAATGAGTACTTTACAAAATGAAAACCAAACTGTGTTAGTAAAAATATGATGTACATAATTCAATCAAAAAAAGAAAGTTGAGTAGTATTCCTGTATATATAAAAATTATTCATCTGTGGTCTAGACGTGAAAAGAAAGGACGAGTGAAATGACAAGATGAAGGGTCAAAAATAGAGAAGGATCACTATATATGGTATACCGGGGTAGTGACACCCGTGTTCACCAAAGACAGTAAACCCCTTAGGAAAAGATCACTAGGGTACCTCGGAATTGTGACACCCGCACTCACCTAAAGGTGAGCCCCTGAAGGGATGTTCTAAGGGAAGTCAACTTCTGACCTCCCTTGATATAGCCGACAATAAGGTGCCGACGCAGTTCCCATGCAAGCACCAGTTTCAAAGTATACTGCACGTAGAGGGACTTGAATCAATAGAAAAATGGTTTTCCCCAGCTATTGAAACTGACTTTTTAACGTTAAGGGCAGTCAGTAGGGTAAACACCTTCGGAAAATCGATTTTCAGTTTTTGATATTTCTAAAATCCCCAAATCAGGACCTTTCCAATGATGTAACATACTTTCCATTTTACTAATTAAAAGTATGTTAAAATGATTTTTAAAAAATAATCAGCTGATGAGCCACGCCCTCTTTGACAGATAGAAATGTAAGCATTGACCTTTTAAATCTGGGAAGCTTTTCCTAAGCCACTGTTTTATTTATTCATACGCAATTAACTGTAGATTGACTGCAAGCGTAACTGTTAGGGCTGTTTACCTATTTTGGAAGGAATACACGTTTTTCTTGTTAGCATTTTAAATATTTCGATATTTAAAATTTCTGAATATCAAAAATTTTGAAATTTTAATATGCCAAGATCTACAAAAGAGTGTTCAAAAAACATAAGGTACGTTTTAAAAATGTAAGAATACTTTCAACCATACTAACAATACTTCAAATACTAACGACAGTAATGTCAATCCTCAAGCTGGACATGCACATGACTCAAAGGAGACATGTGCAAAAGAAAAGAAAATTCCCAATTTAAATGGAAGTTTTTCTTCCTATGACAAAAGTGTAGGTATTATTAATGCCATTATGAATTTGAATATTCTGGCATTTGTTTTCAAGAATGAAGTTCACTGTAAAATGTGTAACAGTGGCTTAGACATGCAAGTTTTAAAAGGTAAGTCTGGACTGGCTATTACATTTGTCCTGAAATGTTATGCTTGTCCATATCGTGTAGAATTCTCTTCTTCAAATTTTCATGAAGGAACGCAAATCACTACAATAAATACCAGGTTTGTATATGCTATGCGTTCCATTGGAAAAGGTGCAGAAGCTGGGAGAATGTTTTGCGGCATAATGAATCTTCCTCAACCACCTACAAGGTTTTCTCCTTACGGTAAGCGAATCTTAAATGCTGCAAAACTTGTTTACGAGGACTCCATTCAAAATGCTGCGAAAGAAGCTATTTGTGAAAATGAAGGTAATAAAATATTGCAGTCCGCTGTAGATGGGACATGGCAAAGCGCGATTACTCGTCATTGAATGGTGCAGTTACTGTGACCAGCATTGATACAGATAACGTGAGAGATGTTGATATTCTTTCAAAATATTGCATATGTAAAAACTTACCTTCTCATCAAAAGGATTGTAAAAGGAATTACGTTGGATCTAGTGGAGCCATGGAAATTCAAGGTGCGTCTAAAATTTTTCAACGGTCATTATCTTTGCATAATGCCCGATATATTACTTAGGGGATGGAGATTGCAAAGCATTTGATGCTGTTAGAAAGAAAAACATCTATGGAGATGAATACCCAATTGAAAAATTGGAGTGCATTGGACATGTCATGAAGCGCATGGAAACAAGATTACGCCGATTAAAAACTCAATTGAAAGGGCAAATCTTGTCAGACGGTAAGTGTTTAAGTGGAAAAAATCGTTTGACTGAGCATGAAATAGATAACTTACAGTTTTACTACGGATCAGCTATTCGGAGAAATTACACCAGTGTTCAAAACATGCGGCAAGATATCTGTCAACTATTCTCAAATTTTTTTTGTCCTGTTGGTGAAGATCCATGGTGTGGATATAAAAAGGCTGAAGCATCAGGTAAGTCTTACAAACATTAAAATAGTCTTCCGGTCGCTGTTGTAGAAGCAATGCGTGCTATATTTAGAGATCTTTCCCATCCTGATCTGTTGAGAAAATGTTTGCATGGAAAAACACAAAACCCGAATGAAAGTTTTCATAATGTCATATGGTCACGTGTTCCTAAAACATTTGTACAGATTGAAACACTTTCACTTGGTGTTTATGATGCTGTTTGTTCTTTTAATGATGGTAATGTATCCAAATTAAAAATGCTGCAGAAAATGGGAATCTAGCCAGGAGATTAATCGGTAAGTGCCATGAAAATTCTTGATAGAGAAAGGTTAATGAAAGCAGTGTATGCTTTTTCTGGAAGAGATAAGAAAATTAGAAAAGATAAAAGAAAAAGAAAAAAAGATAATAAGAAAAATAAGGTAAAAACCGGCTACAGTGCAGGATCTTTTTGATGAGGTAAAATTTTATATACCAAAAGCTACTGTTTTCTAAAAATTTTCTTTTCTAAACTGTGTTTTCTCTTTTCTATAAATCTACTGTATGCATGAACTGGAAATTTTTATTTTATAATTCATATATATTCTTGTGTATACTGAAGTGAAATTTTTGAGATATTCCTCAGACATTTAGCTAAAAAGCAGATGTCGTAGCATTGAAAGGGAAAACTTTTATAAAATTCATTATTTTTCTACTGTACAAAAATTACATTTTTAAACAGGCTGATCAATTTTTTAAAAAAATTTCACTTCTGTATAAAGATAAATGTTTATTTAATGCACACACAAATTTTTAAGCTTTGTGTTCAATAGTTTCTTAGTAAAAGGTACATAAATATATCCCAAAATGCAATGACCTTTTCGTTGCACAAAACTTGTTACATACCAAAAACACACAAATTTCCTGTTTAAAAACATAAAATCAGTTTTCTTGTTGTTTTGGATACCATTTACGTAATATTTTAAGAATCCTTTTAATTCTGATACTTTAAGAAATTGTGTTTACATGTGAATTTATAAAACACTAATGAAACTTTTCGAAATGTCGTATAATGATGTATTACAAAAGTCATATTTTCATGTATTGACACATTTTCACATGGTATTTATGATTTATAGTCATCTTGGATGACAATGTATCAGAACAGAAAATTCTTCAAAAATTGATGCATAATTTGAGAAAAATGATACAAATGCTATAAAATATCTCGATAGATTAAAAGTGAAAAATTCTATATATGTATTTTCTGAGTAAAGAAATGTAAATGATATGTAAATCTAAGTAAAAGAAATAAGTATAAAGTCTTAAACATTATTGAGAATAAGCTAATATTTAAAAAAATAGTGCAAATATAGATTGTAATTCATAACTTTTTGAAGTGACATTTTATAATAAAAATGCAATTATCTGAAAACGGTGTTTTTATAAATGCGTGTACATTTTTCTCAGAACTTATTCAACAGAAGCACTTGCAATCTTCACTGAATATTACTGATATGTTAATATATTTACTGAAGTGGAGCTTTTATTAATATACCCATAATATTTTTGTAAAAGTCGGTTATCGTGAAAAAAATGACATTTTTCAAAAAATTTGTGATGCTTTACGATGAAAGTTTTTGAAAAAACTAAACAATATATTTCAAAAAGCTCACTTCAGTTTTAAAAAAAATGTCTAATTAATATACAGACAAAATTTTAAGTTTGTATATTTAATAGTTTCTAAGTTCTAGTACATAAAAGTGCTCAATTTAACATTGTCGGGATAGGGGTTACCGAATAATCTTAAAAGGCGTATCGGATGAATATTCTTAAAAAATAATTTCTAAAATAACCTTCTTGAATGGCAAAGCAAAAGAAAAGAAAATTAATGAAACAATTCTATCACTAGTTCGAGAGTTTCAGCCACGATCAAATAGTGCACGAGGCCGAAATTGATTACTCCGACATACACTGGTGTGCAAAAATTAAGGACGAAGTCGAAAAATTAGCATATCAGCTGAACGAAGAGGCAGAGCGGACAGAAAGACCAATCAGGAGATTAAGTGAGGTGATGTACGGTAGCACATGCGCAGATATGCAGGTAGACGTAATGGGGGAGTGTCTGAGTAGTAAAGCATGTTGTCGGTGTAAGATTAGTATTTCTGGCAAAGAGATTGCACACCGTATAGCAGTTAAAATCACACCGAGTTGCTGCCTCAGCGAGAAATGGCGAATAATCAATCTGTTAGACGACATCTGGATGCTTTTACCCGAGGTCGAATCATTGGAAAGTTGGAGGAAGGTCGCAGTGTGACAAGTGTGGCTGCAGAGTTCGGAATTGCTCACAGCATCGTTTCACGACTTTGGTGACAATTTCAAACTACAGGAACAGCTATCCGGGGGTTCAGTAGTGGTCGTCCACGAGGAACCACACCCGCAGATGACCGGTATATTGCCTTACAGGCCAGAAGAAACAGGCGGCAGACAGCGGGAGAAATCGCTAGACACAGGCGACTGGACGACCGATATCGCGTTTTACCGTGGCCAGAAGACTGCACGGTGGTGGTCTGTTTGCACGGTGGTGGTCTGTTTGTACGACGCCCTGTACGGTGTGTACCTCTAACGCCTGCCCATCGGAGAAGGCGTTCTCTGTGGTGCCAGGAATACCGGAATTGGAGAGAAAAGGAATGGGGACGAGTACTCTTTACAGATGAGAGCAGATTCAGTCTGAGTAGCGATTCTCATCGCATACTCATCTGGAGAGAGCGGGGAAGCCGCAATCATCCCTCGAACATCATTAAAAGGGACAGGTATGGAGGTGGCGGTGTTCTCGTTTGGGGAGGCATCATGCTTGGTAGTCGTACAGACCTTCACATCTTCGACGCAGGTTCAGTCAACGGGACCCGTTATTGTAACGAGATTCTTCTTCCATATGTGCGTCTTTTTAGAGGCGCTATGGGTCCGCAGTTCCTTTTCATGGACGACAATGCACCATGTCATCACCCAGTAGCTGCCAAACAGCTCTTAGAGAGTAAGGATATTGAATGTATGGATTGGCCGGCATGATCTCCGGATCTCAATCCCATCGAGCATGTATGGGATTTTCTAGGCAGACGCTTGGCAGCTCGTACCTTACCACCAGTAACGATGCCAGAGCTTCGATTGGCGCTGCCAGACGAATGGGCAACAATGCCTCAACAACTCATTGACACCCTCATTGTCAGCATGGGCAGACGCTGTGAAACCTGCCTAGCAGTCAGGGGAGATCATATCCCCTACTAAAGACCGGATATTTCTTGCTGGACACCCATCAGAGGGATGTTTCGGCCTTCAGTCGCATTGCGCTCCATGCTACTTTTTCAATAAAGCTTCTTTTTATCCCTCTGATTTATTTTTTAGTAAGTGTTGCTTACATTACTCATGTCCTTACGTATTGGGGATCTTACGGTATTAAATGTGTTGATTTGGAATGCTTTTGTACAAAGTTATATTGAAAAACCAGTCTCGTCCTTAATTTTTGCACACCAGTGTATGTTGGCATTTCACGGAGTCATAGACAGATTCAAAACCATAAAAGTACCGGTTCGGAAGAAAAGTATTAAAATCCAACATCATTTTGTCCTAGCTTGCAAGTACTACTTAGAAAACCAGGCACGAACACTGTGGACTAACTCATCCATATTTGATAAATGATTCTTGCTAGAGATTACGGCTTAGTTAAAAGCATTTGGTTTGGGGTAGATAAATCCCAGGCTGATATTACAGACTCCATACAAATGTACCATAATAGAACAGAAATTCGAGAAGTTTTTATGAAAATTATCTGGGATTAAGGTGTTATTTCAAGATGGGACCACAATCCAGATATCGCTGTATGTCGTACGGCTTTATTAATAAAGAGACGTATCATTTCGACTTGTATTTGTGTTTTTGCTGAGCTGACCTTCGATGAGGGAAAAGGACTTTTTCCGTCCTTGAGTGCATCTAGACGCCTTAGGGTAAAAGAATTATTCTGAACGCTGGCTCACTACAATTTATATTTGTGGATATATTAGACCAATTATGGAGTTTTTAATTTTCTCAATATAATTTTCGAAATATATTGAGATTTATTTTAGAGGAACGTGCAGATAGCAGTTGTGAAGATGTTATATAATTATGCACAACTTGTCGAAAAGATTTGGGCTCCTGCCCCGTTTATAAAAAAAAAAGTTTGTTAAAAGCAGAATTTCATCCTTTCTCAAAGAAGTGTTGATAAATTTATAAACTTTGCCTGAGCATTTTTTTTTGTCTACGATATGGACATTGGCACAGTGTACAGCAAGACCCGGATGGTTTTACTCCAAAAAATAAGGTAGTTTTTATACAATTCTTTAACCTTCTGGTCAAATCCTGAACTTACTGAATTTTACTACAAGACTGAATAAAATTTGTTTCAAAGTTTATCTGTTTGTTTTTTAATATTTACAACCGTAACTTCATTTTTGAACTGCTTGAACATCTTCCTTAAAGGAAGGGGGGGAGATCGCTTTTTACGTGTGAAGCATTTAAGTCTCATACTTGTGAACGAAAGCCTTAGCTTTTTCTACAAAATTTTTTAAATATGTGTAATGAATTGAAATGCAACTCCCACAGAAAACTTTGGCTTTTGATTAAGTTAAGAGAGGTACTTGTGTGTATTCTAATATATTGGCCGAGAGGATAAAAATAAACTCCGACTCAAAATTGGCGAAGCAATATCGTAAACAAAATTGGTCGATGTCAGACGTTGACTAATTTTGTTCAATCCTCAAATGCCGCGATTTTGAGCCAATAGTCATAAACTGTTCCCACACATGTTTAGAAGAAATAAAATTTTCTTGGGGCGTGTGCTTAAACCTTTTTTTATAGATTGAACAGTTTCCGCACACACTCCTAAATAACCGTTGGTATTTTTGTTGGGTGGGAGCACTTAGTTCTGAAAATTTAACGACTTTCATTATATTGTAGATGACATTATAAATGCTTTCAGTTGGCCCTTTTAATAAAATATTTAAAATAGAATTATTGTAGATTAACAATTTCCTTGATATGAATGTTGTTGGCGTGAGACACAACAACAGTTGGCATGAGAGTTTCCAGAGCCTGAGACAGGCTGGACATCTACACGACAGATGGCGTCACCAGCCATCTTCACTTTCACAATTTAGGCAGGGACTGGACTGGAAGGGAGGGAAATATTCCCCAGAACCCTGCACCCGTGTTTTATACTACAACTACCTACTAGAATTTTGTACCCCCCTGATTTCACTAGCACATATCCATGTGTACTTGGAGGATATTTGGTGGCATCGGGAATCGAATACAGGCCTTCCGGTTTGTAATCCGACGCTCTGACCATTAGGCTACACACAGTCCCTTGATACGAATAAAATTACATTTAGAAAAATTAAAATTGAATATTAATGATCTAAATTTTTGCATTCTTGTTTGGGTTAGAAGCTCGACCAATCATTGAGTTAAAAAAAAATTCGTGTTTCGAACTTAGTTCGAAACGTTAAGAATCAGGCGCTCTATCACTGGACCGCTGAAGATAAATTGTTTATAACAAGTTATGTTTTTTATTTTGATGCTGCTGCGGTCTTCACCAAAGGATCCATTTCACGTTGGAAACGAGTGAGGTCTCAACGGTCCAGCAGTTTCTCGTAGGAAAGTATCTCAGGGTGGACACCCTGGAGCTGATGTTCTAAGGTAAGTCAACCTCTGACCTCCCTTTATATAGCCGACAATTAAGTGCCGACTCAGTTCCCACGCAAAGAGGGACTTGAACCAATAGAAAAATGGATTTCCCGAGCTATTGAAATTGACTTTTTAACGTTAAAAGGCGTATCGGATGAATATTCTTCAAAAATAATTTCTAAAATAACCTTTCTAAATGACAAAGCAAAAGAGAAGAAAATCCCCGAAACAATTCGATCACTAGTTTGGGAGTTTTTTTTATAGATATTCAGCCGCGATCAGATAGTGAACGACGCCGAAATTGATTTCTGCGACGTATGTTGGTATTCTCACGTAGTCATAGACCGATTTGAAACCGCAGAAATACTGGTTCAGAAGGAAAGTATTGAAATCCAACATCGTTTTTTCCTAGCTTGCAAATACTACTTGGAAGACCAGGTACGAACTCTGTGGACTAACTCATCGATATTTCATAAAATGATTCTTGCTAGAGATAACGGCTCGGTTAAAAGCAAATGATTTTGGATATTAGACTCCATACAAATGTACCATAATAGAACAGAAATCGCGAAATTTCATGAAAATTATCTATTATTAAGGTGTTATTTAAGAAGTTAGGACCACAAGCCAGATATCGGCAACTGTCGTACGGCTTATTAGTAGGAGAGATACATAATATCGACTTGTATTTGTGTTTTTCTGAGCTGACCTTCGATGAGGCAAAAGACTTATTCCGTCATTTGAGTGCATCTAACGTCCGTATTCACCGCTAACCTGACCACCGGTTAGAGGAAGGAAACCTGGGTTTCGCCGAAAGTGCAATTCACCATCGCAAGTTAATAACTTAGCTCCGGGTCAGGTCAGAAAATTCTAACCTGGGTCACAGCCGGGTTAGTTTTAACCACGCATGCGCAGTATGCGAGTTTTCGAGTGTTTACAGTTTTAAAGCTGTTTGAGTTCGGATTTCTTCAACTCTTATGATGAATTTTGTGAAATTTCCCCAATTTCGCATCTACTTTATTCAAAGTATTCTACATTATCCAGAAGAGAGAGGATATTAAAAGAAAAAAGAAATGTATGTGAAGAAATGGACGGCTACGAGTTTCTCAAAACGCGGTATGTAAATCTAATTTTTTTTGTTTTTATGATTAATTATTCCAAATAATTAGAAATTTTTCTTGAAGTGATGCTATGCTAAGCAAAAAGTTAGAATACATAATTATCTTTCTGTTGGCTGTTTAATATAAGTACCTTGTAACATAAATGACATGTTGAATTGGTCAGCAAGAATTAGCATTCTAATAGCAAGAAAAAAAACATTTGTGATCTTATGAGATTTATGTGTAAGAGGCTTTTTATTTCCTAATATTAATTATTTGACTTGGACATTTGTGCTTCCATGTCTTTTGTGGTATTATCTAGAAACATTCCTTAATCTACAGCTGATCTAAGCGCCTTAGGGTAATGGAATTATTCTTACGATGGCCACTATAATTTATATTTGTGGAGATATTACACCAATTATGGAGTTTAATTTCTCAGTACAATTTTTTCGAAATATATTGAGATTTATTTTAGACGAACGCATAGATAAGAGATGAGAAGATGTTAATTATGCACAACTTGTGGAAAAGTTTTGGGTACGCTGTCCCGTTTCATATAAAAACAGTTTGTAAAAGGATAAAATTTATGCAAAA
>BMAO01005185.1:0-26074 GCA_019973975.1 Trichonephila clavata | reverse complement strand
CACACACACATTTTCATTAAAAATTTTGAATTTTTATATGTTGTTTAGGGGGGAAAAATCATTTAATTATTTTACACACATGTATATAGAAGTGTTTTACTAAATGAAGCAAGAGCTTTAATAAATTTCCCTTAACTGGATACAATAAAAAAAGATCATTAGGATTTTAAGGAATAAAGAATTTGAAAAAGGCACTAGCAAACCTCTAAAATCCTTTGTTCTAAATTGCCTTAGTTTGTTCTATAAATAAATGTTAAAATTTTGATATGTTAATTCAAGATAAATATATTTATATCGATGATTGATCAATTTCCTGTTAAGTCAAGTAATACAAATAAAATATCAATTTTATCCCTCTTTCAGGAATCCTGTCTAAGAGTCATGATGTTTCAGTAGTTAAGAAATCTAAATTAATTATACGTGAATAATTCAGGATTTATTTCCACACATTTATCTGGAGCAGAAATGAATTTTCTTGAACTATATTCACTAACTTACGCACTATCAACAATTTTTTGTAAATCTTTTTTTTTCGAAAAACTATTAATAAAAAAAAGAGAAAAGCAATGAGAAATGTGAAACAAAATACCATACTGCAAGTATATATTCACTTCCAAATTATATCTCTTAACTATTATATCGAAAAAACTTTGTATGAGTTAATCTTTGTGTATAATAAATTAGCTGTGAATAAATTTTAATGGAGGAAAAATTCAAAGTATTGATTTTGTAAGAAACAAAATTTTTAACTAAAGTTGTTTATTTTTAAAAACATGAGAGATTATCTCCTTTAATAATTAAGATAATGATAAAGATAAAACAAATAATACATTTAGAATAGTAAGAGATATAAAATTTCTAGATTAGATCCAGTCTTACTATATGTTGACTAGAAATTCTTTTACTGATATACTAAAATATGAGCTGGCAACCCCCTTTCCTAAGTGCCACACCACATCATCGAGAAGACATTGAGCCTCTACGGATTCAATGTACATCGGCCTGCTCTGCATGGTGGGTCCCTTGTGGCACCAGGACTCTAACCCGAGACATTCCAGCCTCGAGTTCGTGACCATAACTACAAGGTTACCGCAATCACTATAAGGAATTAACCAAAAGTATTTAATTTTTTTAAAAATCAAAATTTAAACCATACGTAAAAAACTCAGACGATGTAGAATTTCCAAACATTTAATTAAACATAGTATTTTGTATGTAGAAGCATAAAATAAAAAGTAAAATAAATAAATAAAACTGAAGCATTAAAAAAACTTTATACAATTTTGTTAACATATTTTTGTAGTAATTATGTTTCGCAGAAAAAAAGTGTTTGATGACTTAATAAACGAGTTTTAAATATTTTTTATCAAGATACTCGAATGAATAATTTCATCAAGAAACTCTGCAAAATAAAACATAGGATTTAGCAACAAAAAAAAAAGGTCAAATTTAAAGATGAACATAAAGAATTTTTTTATCTTTGAATACGCAAAGAAATTTAGGAGTCTTCAAATAATATAAATTTGATTATTATAAGTTTAGAAAGAAAATGTCCTCTTATAAATTTAAAGTATCACTTCTAAATTTCTTTAAATAATTAAGCATTATATCCTCGTAGAATTTAGATATTTAATGCAAAGAGCCAATTCTGGAATTACATTTACACGATTAATTGCTTTCAAGTGCTAAAAAATAGTTCAGGTGATCGAATCAGTTCGACGGCAATGAATATTAATTAAACGAATACGAAAAAATAAAAAGTTAATTTATTGTTTTCGTTGCATATAAAAAATATTCAACAAAAAAGTTTCTGTTTTTTGTGACCTGTGAATTTTTTTTCCGCAAAAGATTTGTTTCTATATAGTTGACTGAATAATATTAAACATTGGAATTTGTGTGTAATAATCTACAAGATAATGTTTTATATTAATGATTTCTGTACAACATACTCTATATTAATTTATAATATAGAAGTGTATCTGAATTATCCCTCCTGAATTATTAGTTTCTATACATATAATCTACTTTTTCAAAATAATAATATTACAATAGAAGAATTAAGTAACTGGTTCAGAATCACACACATATATGTTTTAATTTGGATAGGTAATGGATCTCGTAATTATAAAAATATGAATTGCGTTTCAGTGACAAGGATGAAACCATAGTTCGCGTTCTCTTTCTTAACTTCGTGATTAGCGTTAAGAATTTAAAGATCATTTAACTCGATAATATGGCTTGATTGGAAGCCCACTAGTCATATTCACGACCAGTTAATTCTTCCATAACCAAAATAGCAATTCTGTTGCAAACAAATGAATTTTAAAATCAAATTGGATGGACAATTTTTATTCCCTAAGACGATAATCTATATGCGTTATATTCCTATATAGTTTAGTAATCAATAAAGTCTTTCTTCAAAGAGAGAATAGGAGAGAAGACAATCGTCCACATTCCACATGATTGAGTGTTTTATAACTGTTGAAATCCCATTGGCTAATTCCTAACAGGAATGGTGTAATTGCTTGATAACCAATAAGGACCTAAAGAACCGATTCCTAAAGACGGAATAACTTTCACTTTTCATTTTCTTTGAGATTCTCAACCTTATATTTCATTTGCAAAAAATCTTGTTTTCTCACCTTGTAGCAGTTAAAACAAGTATTTGAAGTTGACGAGCATATTTATACATTACAAGGTAAGTAAAACTGCCTAATGAAAAGTGTTTAAATATATTTGATATATATTTAGAATACAATTGCATTTTTTATTGTTTTTAAAGTTAATTATCTAATCTGATTTTGATAGAAATTTAAAAATTTTTTTTTAAGTAAAACATACTGTATCTTTCCTTAAATGCTATTCAGTGAGAAATATTTTGATGAGTTTATACGTGTACCTTTCCATGAGAAATATTTTGATGAATTTGGATAGAGGAGATTTGATGAATTTTTTTCCTTCAGCAAATTATCCGTGAGGCATAATTATCTGAATAGTGAGCTCTAAAACACAAAAATTTCTAATTTCTTTGCGATTCTAAGTTATTAATATCTTAATAAGAGAGACGAAAAGAGAATGCAAAGGTAAAAATTGTAAATTCTACATTCCCATGATAGAGACGTATTGAATAAATGAAACACGCCATTGTCAATATCATGTTGCAAATAAATCTTTATTTAAGATTAACTTATAACAGAAGAGGAGAAGTATTTGTACTTATAATTTTGATCATTGTTTTCATGACATTAAAAATATTTTTTTTTGTACAATTTTGTTGTTGTTAATACAAAGTTGGAATTTATTGTTGCTCAGAGTTCCTTGCTTGAATTTGATAAGCTCTTTGTAAACTTTTGAAATAACTAATAGAAATAGTTAAGTGTCTTCTCAATAATTAATTTTATTTCTGATTTCTTAATATTGTTTATTACTTTTATGTTTTAGAGGGGAAAAACTTCCAATGAGAAATAATTTAATTCGTTTATGAATGTTCTAATATAATTAATTAACCTAATTATGAGCATTTTTTAAATGTTTTAGATGCATCCGTTATTGGAAAATATCAATTTATTTGATATCAGCTCACTAACTGAAGAAAACGTTAAAGATATTTTAACAGAAGCAAGAGTTTTACCAGAAAAAATTTCGGCTCCAATGTGTCCCACTTGTGGAAGTGAAACCTCAGCAAATAGAGATTCCAGCCGAAAATTAGGTTGGATGTGGATATGTAAAAAAAAAAAATCAATTGAAATGCTCGGGAAAGGTAAAAAAAGTTAAGCCAATATATAGATATTGGAAACGTTTTCATGTTTTTTCGAAATGTTAATTTTTAAAAAATATGACATACGTGACACATATTTTTATACATATATATTTGAAAAAAATTGAGTTTCATACTAGGATTTTAACTTTTAAATTAATAATATGAATTTTTTTATAATACATATACGGTTATTTATGTGTGAGCAGGGCATTGTTCCTATTTGATAATTAAAAGGTACTTCAGTGTCAATGTATTAGTTCAAAAACCCATGAAGTGAAGTAATTTTATATTTAAGTGTAAGTGCTATAAGAATATTTGAAATTACAGATGACAAGGGACAATGTAAATGTTCATGAAAATTATGCCAAAAAAATGCAAAAAATTAAAACTGAAAAAATTATTTAAAAAAAAATGATGTGTGATTAAAATTATTTATTCATTAAAAATCATTCATAATAAATTTCGTAATCAACAAAAAGAATTTTTTGATTTTTGTGTTTTATGTTCATATAATATATGTATTAACCACACAAATATTTTGAAACGTTGTTATTGCATTATTTTATAGATATATTTTTTTCAGGTGAACCCAACATCAAACACTTTTTTCGAGAATGTAAAAATTCATATACTAGATGTTTTCGTATTAATTGTATGTTTTATCGTCAACTGCAAATTAGTTTAGTCTTGGAGCAATTGAATATGTTCCGAAGAAGAAGAGGACAACCACAGATGAGTTGGGATACGATTGTAGACTTTTACTCCAGGTTAAGAGAAGTGGCAGAAATCACATTGGATCTCATCACGATAAGCTTCTTGGAGGACCAGGTGAGATAACAATTTCTTCTGTAATAATTTATATGTTCGTTGCATTTAGGAACGTATTTCGGTTAAAGTATGAGTTGTGTTTCAGGAAAAACAATTCTTTTAGATGAGACATTCTTAACAAAAAGAAGGTACAATAAAGGTAGAAAAACGAAAACTATGACCCAAGTTGTACTCGGAATATATTGTCGGTAAGATATTAATACGACTTTTGATTTATTTTTAGATTTGAAAAATTAATGCTACAAATACTATTTCTTATATTGCAGGGACGATAAAGAAGGGATTTTTTTTTTGATGGGGAAAAAAAGAAAGATCTTTGGCCTCGTATTGCTAGGCACTGCAATCCAGAGACTTCAGTAATATGTACGGACAGCGCAACTCAATACCACAATATAAATAAATTATTCAACGATGCAATACACAAGACAACCAACCACAAAAAAGGGGAGTTTGTCAATAAAACTGATAAATTAAATACAATAAATCCTTTGGAAAATAAAAACCGGCATTTTAAAAAATCAATAGTTAGTAGAAAATCCGAAAAGTCTATAATACAATATATGGCACTGCATTTTTACCATAGAACGCGGCTAAATACACTGAAGTCTCTGGACGCAAAAGTGCAAATGTTTTTAGAAGATATATCTTGGGTTTTTCCAGGATATGGAAAAGAAGGCCTACAGTTGAAAAAAATTGAAGCACCCACAGTCGAATCCGAGGGCATTTCTGACATGATGCCAAAGACTTTTAGTAAAAAATTACTAAATGGTATTACATTTTGCATTTAAAAAAATTGCTGCCACGAGATAGTTGTACTCTTTTAAAAAAGAATATTATTCATTTCTTTTAGCCTTAAGTGATGATGATGAAGTACCTTTTGTTACTGATGAGGAGGGAGATCCCAATTGGGAAGAGTTTTAAAGAAAAAAGATTTCTAATAAGGGGAAAAAAAGGTAAACATTTATTTACATACTGATGGCGTATTATAAGAAAAGGTCCATTGTTTATAAACTAGCTTTAAATTTGAGGAAATTACCTCTGAAAATGTTTCATGATCAAGTATTTCAGTTGGAATCAATAGCATTTATCAGAGAAAGAATTGTTGTCCCACACTCAGGAGAAGAATTTACAAATAATCAATGGTCTGTCACTGAACGGGAAACACATCAGAAAACAACCGCAAAATTCTTTTTTAATACTTGTGAAAGCAACACAGTATTTGTTCATTTTTAAAGCCCCCCTTCAACAGGTAAGACGGTGAAATTCATCTGTCGGCGAATTTATGGAATTATAAACTTTTAATACACACAATTTCGTATATTTTCAAACCAGGTCCTTTATTCAAAGAAATCTACTCCCTTTTATAAAGTTTAAACCTAACGCTTTAAAATCAGTCCTTTTCCTTTTCTACTTTCTTTTATACATTAAAATATTGCATTTCCCAACAGGTTTTTGCAATACACTCCCATCATACGAATCTGCATTCTGGTGAATAATTTTATATGTTATTTAGCATTCACGTTAATTTTTATTTTTATTATAAGATATTTCTGCAGCTTCTATCTTTCTTACAGGGTCACCGCCTGGTTCGAATCCTGACATTCATCAAATTTTTATTATGTAGAATACCGTAAGTGCTACTTATGAAACGAAACGATGTCTCGGAATTGTCAAATGATATTATGTGGAAATTGAAAGACGTTCCAGCTCTGAGAGGTTTCTTCATTTCACTGCATATAAATTAGGAAGTCCATTACAAAAAAGAATTCATATTATTCAATTCCAATGTGAAATAATTTGAAAAACTTCCTGTAATGTTTAATTGCTGTATTATTATTCAATAAACTTTTTTAGTTCTATTAGATTATATCATTATTAAATTTAAAAAAATGTTGAATATAGTTTTTTTATGAAACATTGAAAATAAAGCAATTTTTTCCAACAATCATTTAATCAAGCAAACATTTACCTTTTTCATCTCTTACGCATGACGTTTATTAAATATAACTACTAGATTTACTTTATTTGAACAAATTAGTTAAAACAGCATTCTTTTTCTTCTTATAAACTAGATAAAAATAATGCAAGCATATTTTTTTTCCCCTCAAAAATTTTAATTGGATGTAACCGCAGCAAAGTAATTTTCTTGTGTTGATTAGTTGGCTAAATTTTGGAAAATAAATTTGATTAGTTGTGTTAGTCATTACACGAATTTTAATTCAGATTTTCAAAATTCCTTATGAAAACTCGTTATTTTAAAAACGACCAAAATATCGTATTTTATATTTTTATTTAGTCGTATTTTTTGCATTATTATCTTTCGATTGATATATCACTTTTGTACGCCTGAAAATTAAAGTGGGAAAACACTTAAATTAAAAAATATAAACAAACAAATCAGGTAATTCGATCATGCCCTTTTATATAAATATATAAAGGCTAAAGAATGTTTTTTGATTAAAAAACTATTTGAAAAAGAAAAATAATAGCTACAAAAAAAGGAAAGTGTTACATATAAAGCAGAATATTTCTGAGGCATTACAATAACGTAATTTTTATTTATTTATTTTTTGTGAAATGTGTGCATGCAAAATTTTTTAATTAAAGCATTTTTTATAAATAATTTCAGTTTTTATTCATCATATCATTTCATAAAAATCTAATATTTCAATATTACGTGAAGCAAAAGACTAAAATTTTTGTCATGACAGAAAAATTTTTTTAACACTCTTTGAGTTTTCTTGTGCAATTAATATTCTCAAAAGAGTGATTATATATATATATATATATGAGTTGAAATAATAAGAAAATGCAACCATTTTTGAGAGAGATATATAGCTAATGTCCTAAAGGAGTATATTTAAGCTTATATATAATAATTATTTTTTAAAAACTATATACTTTAAAATGGTTTTTCTCAGTTTGTGTTTTTTCGATACATTAGTGCATTCAAAACGCTACTCCTTCCCCAATTAATTACCAATCACTTCCATTTTTTCCGTGTGTGTTATACATAATACATGTAACAAAAAAATTAGGGATACATTTTGCTGTAAACATACTGAATACTTTTTTTAAAGAAAAATTAAAAATGTAGGGGATATTAGCTTTTTTGTTGAATTTTAGCACACATAAACATTTCATTTTTTTCTCTCCAAAACTAATTAAATTATTGTTAAGTTGATCCCTAAGGTTGTTTAAAACATTCTTAGGCGTATTACAAAAAAGTAGTTAATACAAAAAGTAAAATTTTCCACATTCTTAAGGAAAATTTAAGTTTTTAAAATTGTGTGAATTATACTTACAAAATTTCCTCTCTTATCATTTTCTTGAATAGAAACATTATATGAAATGATAAAACATATAATCTTTAAATGCATAAATAAAAAATTATTCAAAAGTTGCCATTTCCCCTTAAATTTTAAATATATTATGTTCTTATGAATCTATGCATATTAAAAATTTAAATATAGATGTATTTTATTTTTTTTATAATAAAATTGAAAGTTTTGCTGATATTTCTAAGCAGTAATAATCAAATAAAAAGAAATTCAAATTTTACAGAATTTTAATGTTGAAGGTAAAAATTACAGTATTATGACAAAAAAAAAATTTATATGAGAAATAAAAAATCCAGTTAATTTTTATTTTCTTACAAATTATTGGTATAGTTAAGTACATTAATTTCATAATTTTTTTCATCCTATCTACAAAATTCAATGATACTTTAGAACGTAGATGTTACATATGACACAATCGAATATGGTATGCTATAAATCATACCATGTATGATATTCTAAAATAAAAAGTTTACCAATACGTTCAGTGCTTCTCAAACTTTAAATATTGGTGACCCAATTTTCAATCATAATTTTTATCGCCCCCCCCATACAATAACATTGTATTGAAAGCAATAATAATGTACTTTGACGCGGAAACTACAATACGACCTTAATTATAAATAACACAAATTATCAAGATATATTAAATTTTGTATATAGCAAGCTCAAGATAGTCGGTAGTAATTATTAAACTTGTTCTTAATTTAATATAGATAAATTTATTACCTATTGTACTGTTTAATTTATATTATAACAGTGTACATAGATATTTGATTAATTTTTATATCAGAACATATTTTCCTTTGCTTTCTCTCAATAAATTAATATATAGATGCATTCTTAATTAATCTTTTATTTCCGACATGCTCGCACCCTCCTTGTAGAGTTATCTCACCCCCCTGGAGGGGCGCACCCCACAGTTTGAAAAACGCTGAATTGATTGATATTTTTGAATACTTTTTTTACTGATTTTTGTTTTAAGTTCTGAAATTAAGAAAATGCTACTGATCATATTTTCTCTCATTCGCTATGGTCTTTAAACAAATCAAAAAATTAATGCTATGATTTTTTAAAAATTGACTATGACCTCTGAAAAAATCTAAGTCTTGTTGATTAAAACATTCATTCTTGTTTTGCAAGGAGAAAAGTGTTTAACCAGAACATATTCTTTTTTTCAACATTCATTTTAAAATTTTGCAACTGGCATAATATATTCAACCTTCAGTCATAATATGATATTTTTAAAATCATTTTCCAAGTTTTTGAGATTTACATGTTTTTAAATGTTTATCAACTTTTATTAGAAAACAATGGATTAAGGAGCACATAAATTCTGTTATTTCATCATTGTCTCAATTCTATTTTAATTTTTACATAGATATTTAAACTATGTCAATTATAACTTTTGCTATAATTGTAGTTTCATATGGTTCAAATATTGAAGTATAAATTGTACAAAATGGAAATCACTCATTTTCAATGAAAATGAATTTTACATCTTATGTCCTGTTTAGAAAAAAGAATTACTTAATTATTTTATATAGATGTATGTAAAGGTGTAAAAGTAATTAAAAGGAATAATATCAAGGAGGATTCACAAAAAGACATTAGTTAGTTCTACAGTTTTTATTTTGATTAATTTCATAAAAAATACTAAATTTTGAAATGTTAATTTAAGATAAATATGTTTATATCCCTAATGAATTTCCTAATCATTCAAAGTGGTGGAGCAAAGATATCAATTTACAGTCATCCCTTCCCAGGAATCCTAGAAGCCATGATGTTTTGGTTGTTGAAAATTCTAGCTTTATTATGCGTGGATAATTCGAGATTTATTTTCAACACATTTATTATCTTGAGTGAATAAATATTAGCATTACATTATTCAACTACTCGAGGGTTTTTGAAGATGGACCTCGTAATTTTGAACCACGGTCAAGTGACGAGGACAACACCTGAGCTGGCAACCCCTCTCCTAACTTCTACACCACACCAATGAGAGAACGTTTAAGCATCGATAGACTTTTTATGCATTGCCCCGCCTACAATGCGGGTCTTCAGTGGTATTGGGCTCGAACTCATGACACGCCGGCCACGAGTCCGTTACCTTGACCACTAGGTTACCGCAGCCACTTTTATTATCAGGAGCAGAAATGAATTTTCTTATACTATTCAAAAACTCATACAATATCAACAGCTTTTTGTAAATCACTATTTTTTCGAAAATCTGTAGTTAAAAAAAAGAGAAATATAATGAAAATTATGAAATGTGTAAGATATTGTACTGTATATAAGTATATATTCCCTTCCAAATTGTAATAAAACCCTTGTAACTATTATATTTAAAAAAAACCCAATATAAAATAATCTATGATTTTAAAAAATAAATCATCTCTGTATGTATATATAAAGGAAGAAAATTTTTTCAGAAAAGCATTCGATTATTTCGAAAAATCTGAGTGATTATCTCCTTTAAAAATTAAGGTAATGATGAGATAAAACAAATAATAGATATTTAGGATAGTGAGATATTTGAGATTTCTGGATTAGTTTGACTTGACAATGTGCAATGATTGTACTAAAATGTGTGTTTTTTCATAATTATAAGTAATTATTTTCCTTTGTTCTGGCAAAAAATTAAAACTATGTTTCATTTGATACTTATGTCTTGTACTTATAAAAATAATGTAATTTAGCTTCGAATTTAAATAATAACTCTTTGCTTTGAAAAGAAAAAACTTGAAATTTAACTTAGTTGACATGTACATAAAGTTTTTTAAAATCTGATTTTGAGATAAAAAAAAAAGTTTAAAATGTGTTTTCGAGAAATCGTATAACCTACCCTTTAAATTACACTGGTAATATTTTCAGAAAACATCAACACTGAAATGAAACCCGAATGTCAGGAATACAATGTATTACTACGCTGATTTTTCTCTCTGAGGAGAATCGTATCGCATATGGTTACTACAAACCGGATCCTCTCAAGGATACGCCTCGGCGATCGATCTTCGGCTAGAAAAGAGGATTTGGCGGTAGAAAATCCAGCCCACGTTATTGAAGATTTCCCGCTTCTGTTTTTGTTTGTAAATTTAATGGTGGCAAGTTTTCTCCTGCCTTTCAATGATGGCAGGCCACACTCATTCTCAGCTGTCACATTATTTGTCAAGGACACAGCTCCGATGATAATTTTGGACGCCCTATACTGAACAGAGTCGATTTTCTCTGTTGAGGTAGAAGCTGATGGAGCCCAAACGGGAGCTGCATATTCGAGGATTGGTCTTATAAGTGCAGTGTAGGTGTTTAGGAGTGTCTTTGGCTTAGAACCCCAAGTCGAACCGCAAAGTTTTCGAACAATATTGAGCTTCTTTAAACCCTTTTGCTATACATTCTGTATATGCTTGGTAAACCTCAGTTCCGCATCTAGCGTTAAGCCAAGGTATTTGGGATGGGAGATTTTTCAACAATTGAGTTATTTAACCTTAATTTGGGGAGGAAGGCTGCCCTGTTTCTCCTGTCAGAAGAAAACACACAGTATTTGGTTTTTTCTGGATTTATCAGCAGTTTGAGCTGCTTAGCCCAGTCTTCAATGTGAGAGAGATTTTCGTTCAGCACATTTTCGGGCATTAGGATGTCAGTATGAGAGTGCCAAATGGCAATTTCATCTGCATAGTATTCTATTTTAGCTTCATTAACAATGTGATTATCGACAGTGTTCATATAGAGGAGAAAAAGGAGTGGGCTTAGGACCGATCCCTGCGGAACGCCTGCTCAAGATCTATGTGTCCTTGAGAACCTTCCATTTACCCTTACAGCAAATCTTCTATCTCTTAAAAAATCGTTGATCCATAGTAAGATATTGCCTGAGACGCCTAAGGAATGCAAAATTTTAATGAGTTTCCATATGGTGACCGGATTAGAATAGTCCCAACGTAAGTTCATGCGTGTCGTAAAAGGCGACTAAAATTATCAGAAGTCCAACCTTTCGGCGCTCTGGCAATCCTCAATTATGACAAGTGCAAACAAAATTAATAAAGTAAAAAGTAAGTCTTTATGGACAAGTTCTACTTTGTAAACAACAACAATGAGTGCTACCCTCACTTACTTCCGGTGTAATGTTAATCTATGGGAAAACATCAAAATTCAACTGGGTTTTTCAAAGTTCTATTGCAAGTTTTTGAAACTTTTTTTGACCGAAATGGAAAGAAGATGATCTGTAGATTTCACATTCGGAATTTTATATTATTTCTTTCAGTATCTTTTCTAAAATACCTTTCTAATTTCTTAGCTCACTTAGAGCAAGGTTGCTACAATTGCTTTCTTGTCGCGTTTTTTGGGATATGTAAGTAGTGTAATGTGTACTAAGTAATTAGTGTTATTTTGCGTATTGGATTTGTTTTATCGTTTATAATTTGCGTTATCATATTATAAGATATATTATAGAAATTGTATTTGTGTATTTGAATCGTTTATTTCTTTCTTGGTTACGAAAACAAAAAGTAATCAAATACTTCGGAATTTTTTTTAATTATTAGTTTTTGTGGTAAATGTTATATTCATTAAGATATTGCATGTACTTGTCACCATTTTTTTTCTACATATTACATTTTTTATAATTATTGGATTAAATTTCTTCCATATTCATTTCAAGAAGAGTAATTATAACTATGTGTAAAATACTTTTTATTATTCATAATTGTTACTTTTTGACTAATTTAAGATTAATTAGTGTATTTAATTTCTGGTATGTATGTACGTATTCCATTTATAACATCTACTTACAAAGTTTTCCATTGTCAATTTATTGAATTTGATGAAAATTACTGGAATTTGAAAGAACCATTTCTTGTTCGCTTTTTCCAAACAAATGTTTTGCCAGAAATTTTAAATTAATTTCTGTTTTTTGTATATTTGGTAATTGTTAGAAAATAACAATCATGTTTCATATAAAAAGTGATTTTTGCTGTTCTTGAAAATATATTTTAATATTATTAGGATATCCAGTTTTTTTTAGCATTGTTCATTATTTTATTTTATATTGTATGGAAATATTTGTTTGGCTTACACATGTTATATTTTTAAAAATATTTAATACTTAGCATGTGTTTGAAAATGCTACTATCTTTGAAAATGTTTCAACTTCATATATGTATGAATTATATATTTTAATAAATTTCTTATGTTATATGCAATTCATTGTGCTGTAAAAATAAAATTCATTTTCATCAAAGAATAAATCTTTTATCATTAATCAAAAACTTTCATGTTAATTAACTCAAATATTATGCAATTTTTTAAAGATCTTTCTACAAATTTAAATTGTGTTTTAAAACAGTCCATAGTATTCACATATATATTATACTATTTTTAAAATTTATATGTAATTCAATGAGTAAAAAAATATTTTTAAGACAAAGGATAATTAAATTGAATTTGTAAAGACTGTTACGCCTTTTCTTATGGGATATTTTAACTTAATATTGTGTAATAATCACTATAAATTATGAATCAATTTTTTTAAACAAATTTCCTTAATTTGCATATTTTTCAATGGTTTGGAATCATTACTACATTATAGAATATATATTATTGCCTTTACTTTTAATATTTTGGAATCATGTTACAAAACAAGGAAAACTTGTGTAATAATGTATGTCTATTGAAATGAAAAATTGAACTTAAATTTAAAGTTGCCTACAAGAAGAGAATTAAATTAAGAACTTAGGGTAGCATTGTTATCGATCATAATATATACACTTGTAAAGCAAAAAATACTTTCATATTAACTAATAATCTATGTACACTAGCTGTTATTTTCTAATATTTACATAAAGTTTGCTGTTTGTGAAAATACATTTCAGAGTATTACTATTAAACGGATATCTAGATTTATATGATATTCATTATTTTATTTGGTTTACATGTGAAATAGAATTTTCAATTTAAATTTAAATAAATATTTTATGTAACAATATTTTTAAAAATATTTATTACTTTCCATTTTTAAAATGCTGCTAACAAATTCCAATGCACTTAAGAGATGCATTTAAAAAAAATAACATGAAGTTTTTTTTTAAAAAAAGAAAAAGGTTTCTTTTATAAAATTTAAACATCAGTAGATAAAATAGTACATTATCAATAAGTAACTTGCAGTAAGCAAGAATTAACTGAGTAACACATGACAAATAATGAATTTAGCTCCTACAACAATACACGCATTGAGAAAATTTTAATAAGTTCAATACACAATTTTCAAGAATTCTAGCTACAGCAACATTTAAGAATAAAATATTAAAATGCATTTGAAAATCTAAGCAAATATATTGTGTAGACATTTTCAAATAAAATTATTTACTTTAATCAGCATTCAAAATAACTTTATTCAAGAATATGAGAAATTTGATATTTATACAACAGCAAATTTTAACTTTCAGCCCTGAATTTCTACATTATACAGGATGTTTCAATTATTGACGAAAATGTCTTGATTTTGCAAGCCATGTTTACTGGGAAATAATTCAAGAATTTTTTCCAATGTTCACAACTTTCGAAGTTATTGGCCATCTGAGAATGACAATTGAGGAGAAAAAACAACTTATTGACTCATTAACAGATTTTATATTAAAATCCAAATTTAAGTAAACCTTCTTTCAGAATATAGAAATAATGTTTTAATTTTATTTTAATTAGTAAAGTACAGGTTAGTCAACCTTTGAATATAAATACCTTTAATGCTGGATTTCAGCTTCCAGCACTGGTCATTTATACATGCATGGATAGGTATATATTGTTTTCACAAATTAATAAAAAGGATGACTTATCTTTATTCCTCAATTTACATATGAATTTCAATATTTTATGAGATTCATTGTTTTCAATTATTTTGAGGGTAATCTGCATATTTTAAAAATAATTCTCCAATATGTTCCGTACCATTCTTATAATAGGGCATTTAAACTCTTGTGTTCTTTGAAACTGTCCAATTCTACTTGTTTGCATTCATCTGCTATATTTAAAATTAGCATTCTTTCAGATTAAGAGAAGTTTGTTCGCATGTTGCAGCATTTGTGACATTTACTGACAGATTTTTCATTGCTAAGTAATAGAATATGATGAAATTATTTTAATTTCTAAACACCAATTCTTAATTTTTCAATAAATATGTTTTGCCAGAAATTTAAAAAAAATATTTTTAACTTATGCTTTAAAAAATTCATTTACACACACAGGTATATTGTAATCCCAATCTGTATATAATTTTGTACAGACAAAATTCCCCTATGAGGAGCTGTTATAAGTAGAAATCGCTGCAAAGTAGCTAGTTTGGGTAGTTATTATGAGAAGCACATACTGGATAGTGTCAATAAACCAGCTCTCTGGTGCTGTTAAAGGGTATCAATAGTATGCATGTAATTAAATTCATTAGTTTTGTAATGCTTACCTTAGTCCTTTGAATTCTGTCAATGAAGGATTCTTTCAAAAAGATTGAGAATGAATTTTACAAACTGGTTAATGAAAGTTTATATGTAAAACAGATCAATAGTTTTCTAGATATAAACTTAAATTAAAAACATTTCAAAACATTTTAAATAAATTTATTTGGTCATCTTCATAAAAAAATAACACAAATATAAATACACTGTAAATTACAATAAATTGAGATTATGTAATGTGAACTTGCAACCATTGTGAACAGTTCAATTATATTATTTGCATGTATTGGAATAGTATATATTTTTTTAATTGTAAGTATTTGAAATACAAACTGTTTATTTGCTGAGTTTGTATATCCAATTAACACAGCAGACCTTCCCTTTTTGTAGTGAGTAGCCTTCTGTAACCTTGGTCATTGAAAATTTTAAAAAATTGCATATTTGCCATTATTTTTAATTACACAGTGTTTATTTACAATTTAAGCTACATATTTTTCTATTTGTAATTGTTTGAATTACATATTGTTCATTTGTAATTATTTGAATTACACAGTGCTTATTTTCATATACCTATAATACTAAAGAATTATTTGAAGAATTTTTAATTCAAATAGAGGCAATTATAAAATTAATTAACTAATGACACACACACAATTCAAATATATACACTCATATTTTCAAATTGTTAAATATTCCATTCTTTGAGTTAATTAAGATCAAAATAATTGTAACTCAATATAAGAAGCAAAATCTCTTGCATTTTGTTTTATATTTAATATAATACTAAGTAAAATTCATGTTTAGAACATTTTTTTTATGTTTTCAGAATTTTAAATTAAAAAGGATATAAATTTTCCGTAGAATTAAAGGAGTTATCCTGTTAAATTTCCCCTTCAATAAAAATCAGGATACATAACTAATAGAAAAAGAACTGATTGAAATATTTACAGATTCTGAGTTAAAATGAAGATATGAATTAGATGATCTTGAATGTTGGTTAAAAATTTACACAGAATATCTTCATCTTTCAGCAAAAGCTGTAAAAGGACTTTAATACAACATATTTATGTGAAGTCTTTAATTTGTGTGAAAATTCTTTAACACAAGTAAAAAAAACACTAAACAGAAATAAATTGGATGATTAACATGAAAAATACACACACACATTTACAAATAAGAAATAGAACCCGATTGTAATTTTTTTTCCAAAATAACTTTGGTATCCAGATTGAAACTCCATTGGGCTGTCCTTAATTCCTTCAATTTATGGAAAAAATTTCTGCAAGAAAAATTATTTAAAAGTAAAATTTTCATAAATAAATTGTTATCAGTCAAAAAATTCATAATGCAATTTAAATTTAGAATAAATTGAAAACAAATCAATTGCTAATCTTCAGTTTAACAAATACGTATGAATTAAATAAATATGTAAATTAGCACAATTACTTGGATTACTTTAAGTTATTAATAAAATTTGAACATACCAAATAAGTGAGCATCTGCATTTCCTACATTTCAAATGTATCATATCAGTTCATGAAGCTTGAAGAACCTTGATCCTCCATACAGGCGAATATTCACGGAACATAATCAGGATGCTCTGAGCTCTCTACAAAGCAGTTTAATTTCTATAATAATTGCCAATGCTTAATTCATGAGATCTATATTAGTAATAGTTGACTATGTACAAGAGCAAAACAAATAGCTCACACAAAGGCTTAGTTAAAATTATCATTTCAATTAAAAAATCATCTCAATCATAAAACAATATATTATAAATCATAAAACAAATATTACACTTATTTTTTAGTACAACTGATTCAAGGGAACCTTGAAATTTTAAAATTAGTCTAACAAAACTAGTGAATCTAGATAACATTTATTTCTATGTTACTTAATTACACGCACTATGCAACGCAAAAAACAATTGAATTCATACAGAATTCGTGTAAAAGAAACAGGGTTTTTTTTAATTAACATTTTTTCAAGAAATACAAATATAAGTGATTGAGTAATTAATATAAATAAAAGTAGTCGAAAATTATTTCTAATTGTGTGTTGTGAAAACTCGCCAAAATTGCTGCCATAAATAAGAATCAAGCAATGTTTGTAACAAATACACGGTATCATTTCGAAAAACAACAAAATTTGAATTTAAACACAAATTTGTAATGAAATGCTTATTAAATAACACAGATTTAACTCTCGCTTACCAATTTTTCGGTTGCAAAGTAGCCTCCCATTGTAGCCATGTGGATAGACTCGTAGGATAGCGGTAAATTAAAAGGTGATTTAAAAATTCGTAGAGTTTCTCAGAAAAAAGATCCACAGTTGGAACAAAGAGTGCATAGTTTACTCTCTTTCATGCCGGTAATTTTAAAAGGCTAAAATTCTGCTTAAGAAATGCAAGAAAAATTAAAATTACTTCTGCTTAAGTTTGTATACAAAACAGTGTTATTTTGTTGAAACCGGAAAAAGTTGAGGGTTTTAATGACCGCAGCGCCCCCATAGTAAGCTTTACCGTAGAACTAGTCCATAATGTTCTGGGATATACAGAGGTGTAGTACACCTGTGTAACCTCAACATCGCAAGGGGTGATGAACTCTCTGGGTTACAAAAGTGCAGGTTAAAGTAATAATCACACAGGGATCATTCAAAAGCAATTTAATATGGATATCACTTCACAAGAACAGCATCTGCATATACATAACAAATCGCTAATGAAGGCGATATAGACAGATAAAATTAACAAACAAGACCGGACGAGTAATGCTCAATTTCGTTGGAGGCACCTATTCCTGTAATCTACAAACAAGGATGGGTTACTTTGATATTTTTGGCCTCTTTTTGAAAATCACCAAGTTCATCGTTGGCTTAATTGAACATACTAAAATCATTCTTCTTACTGTAGCGCTCGGCGAGATTTATTGATTAGGTATTTTATAATTTTGAATTGTAATGTTTAATTGTTAAATTTTTTTGCAGTTTTTATATTGTATTAATTTACTGTTAAGTTTTCCATCATTTTAACATATTTGCTGATTTATGGAATTTCTAACTTATGTGAACAACTAGAAACTTTGATTCATAATTTAGAATTATTATTATTTTACTCTTTTTATACTGAATTTTTTTATTTTGTGCTTTGATTTGATATAATTAACATTTCCGTTCATCGACTTTCTAGCTTCTGCCGTGTAAAACCTCGATTCTCCGATCACGTGAATGAAAAATTTTATGCTTTGATTATTTATAATGTTTTAATAATCTGTTTTAAAATTTCCAGGTATTTACCATTGTAGTAGATTCATTAATTTTTTAGTTCCTGCTGTGTGATTGCCCACTTGGCCGATCTCGTGAGTGTAAAACTTTTTCTTGTCGTTAACCCTCTGAGTGTTCACCCTTGTCCTGAAAAATCATTCCGAAAGCGTTTACTTCTTTTTTGATAATTCCTTCGAAAGTGCAACACATTTAATTCCTTTCCCCTTTAAAAAACGCGGGAGGTCTACAGGGGAAGATTTTATTTCTCAGTTCGGCCTCTTTGTTGCTTTAAAACCGGGATAAAACTCGTTCAGAGCTGTGACGTTGCCTTGTGCGAATTTTGGGAGGAAAAAGCGGGTCCACGTGGTTGTTTGATCGGTTAGGTCACAATAAAAGTGAAGAGTTAAAAAAAAAATAAAAACTCGAAAGAAAGAAACTTGTTACAAAAGTTGAAAAATACTTGTTTACTTTAAACAAAACAAAATTTAAAAAAATTAATTTAAGAAAAATAAACTATTTTGGACTAACGATTTGAGCCAGGAAAAAATACCTTGTACTTATTGTGGAATATGAGACTAAGAAAACACAAATACATCGTAATGTTTTTTTAAAAAGTAACTATGTAAAAAAGAGTAAAAGTGACCATCTCTCTCTCTCTTTTTAAACAATAAGAGAATATATAAAGTATCGTTACATACGACGATTATGTTTATGAAATGAAATCAATCTTCCTCTATTCAATTATATTTTAAATTTAAAGTAACATAAAGAGGGATTTCAATACTTTTAATTTATATATATTATAATCCTATAAATGAATTTTTTATGTTAAATTAATTTTTCGGAAAAAATCTAAATTTTATTTCATAGTCAAACAATTTGTACTAAGCAAAAATACCTTCTTTACATAGGCATTTGTGACGGAGCAAAAAGCAAATTTAGTCAAATTTTTTATTTTTATTTTAATGGGAATATATTTTTCTTCAAAATGTAAAAGTATTTCTAACCATTTTCTATTAAAATTTAATTTTTATTTTTCTGTTTCTTTAGTGTTAAACGGAAAATTCACCGATAAATACAACTTTCACACAATTCAATCATTACAAATTCTAATGAGAGAAAAACTTCTCCCAATTAATTTTGTCTTAGTACACTTAACTTGTGTGTACTAAAGTGTACACTTTTAGTACACTTAAAACAATTTTGCTCAGTGAAGCTAACCGACAATTCCGCAGTGTATTCATATTAATTTTTTTAAAAAAAAATAACATTCAGAAATGCTGTATTTAATTTTTTGAGTATAAAAAAAATAATGCCTGCTGTGGAAAAGACAGAGAATGAGATGTGATATATGTTTTGAAAGAATGTTTTCGTACATGTAGAGTATTTTTGAAAATTTAAATATCACCAAAGCTGATCATATGATTGTAAATGAGTCTTATTTTAGAATGTGAGCTGTGGGGTATCAAAATAAAACATTTTACTTTTAAATAGCCAAGGAGTTTATACTCAATATCCTCTTCAAAAAATTGCTTACAACTTTTATTCAAATTGTAAAGAAACTGAAATATAAATATCCGACTTACTCCAGTCAAAAATATTCATATTATGTGAAAATACTGTTCCTCCACTTATTTAAGTACATTTATAAGCTATAGCCCAAAGCAATATTTTATTTTTATAAACGAGGCACAAAAATTCAGTTATAAAAATATATTTTTCATTTTAGAACATATAAACCGTACACGGATTGTAAGACCATTTCTAAAATACTGAGAGTTTTTAGAGGAACAAAAACATATAAATTTGGGTAGTTCAAAATTTTAATATATTATTAAGCAAATTTATATATTATTAAGCAAATACGTTTGACAAGAAAAAAGTAATTTATTTAAATCTTATATTGCATGAATAAAATATAAATCAAAGATCTTTCTGAAATAAACACAATTGAAGGGAAAATGTTTAATTTGCAATTGATTGCATATAAACGTTTCTGTTAGAGGTATCCCCGAAGTGACGCAATCCTATTCGGTAAAAAATAAAACTTATTGCTGGAATCATACAATTTCCTAATGAATGGGTGAATCCGAATATTTTTTCATGTAAACTGTTTGGACGGAAATGGCTAAAGAGGAACATTTAATAATTTGCATAAATTAAAATTAACCGTTATAGTTTATATAATTTCTTAAGATTACAAAAGGTGTATTTCGGAAGCATAAGTTTTAATAGGAGTACGGCTTACGAAAAGTAGAACAAATATATCTGAAGGACTATGGTTTGTTACCTTAAATATTGTGAAACACAACTAAGTATATTGGAAATCAATTCCCCAATTCGTGTTAATAAAAATGTATGAAAAAACTGCAAGACTTATTTTTGTATTTGTAATTATTATAATTTTTCATTCCTGTGTTTTAGCTTCTCAGTATTGCTTCTACTTAAAAATTTATTGTATATTCATCAAATATTTCAGCATAATTTTTGCTCTTAGCATACAGTTTTAACCGAAATGCATTAAAATGCTTAAGATTCTTATGTTAAAATTTTAATTTAATATTTTATTCGAAGAATTGTTAGTACTTATGGTAAATAATTTTTAACTGAGTATGTGCACGATACATAAATATTTTTTTCTGAAATTTCAAATACAATTTATAATATAAAATTCCTAGTTTTGTATGAAAATCTGGATATTTTCTGAATGTTAATTATAATAGATATCCAGATTTTAATTACCTGTTCTTCAGTTAGCTTTAAAAAAATAAATATTTAGAAATTTTGCATGAACAAATAAAATTTAAAATTGATCTTTATATTTATTTATATGCGTAAATGTCAACTGTAAATGCATCCGAATATTTTTAATTACTATTTATTCAAATATTCAAGGTTAAAAAAATGAATTGGTATAAAAAAACCCTCATTCATGTTTTCTCTGAAGTAAACTGAAACTCAAGCATTTTTTTTAAAATTCAAATATAATTTGGTGTATTGTAACAATACGCGCCCTGAACATATTGGCTTTAAAATTTTAAAAAAAATAATGGATCTGAATTAGTTTTTCCATTATTATTTTTATGAAAGCTTAAGAATTTTTTACAAATAATTTGATGCAAAAGTTTAGAAATTATTCATTTTTAGTAGTTGGAAAGTTTAAAAGGTTTTAAATTTTGAAGCGTTCGGTTTCTTATTAACTTTTTTGACACCTTATAATGAAATAATCATGGTTTAAAAACTGAAAACATTGGTTAAGAGAAGAAAAATGAAGCAATTAAATATAGTTCTAGATATTATATAGCGATTTATATAGTTTAAAAACTTAATTTTCCGTTTCATCATTTTAAGATGAAGAAAATAATACGAGTTAATCAAGCAAAGAGAATATACTTAAAAAGTTATTTGTCCAACTATATAAAATAGCAGATTACAGTCCCAACTTATTAAAACTTCAAATTAATATAAAATCAAAAGTGAGTTATATAATATTTTATTTATACGTTGGAACATTTTTCAAAACTTGAAAAAAAAAGAAGTTAAATTGCTAAAAGTACAAAAAGAATTTATTTAATTCAAATGCAATAATATCTCAAATGAAGCTAAATTACAAACACTAACTTATAGTTCGTTCACTAAGGGGTCTAAAGAAATTTTTCCCAACTTTTTTACGATTGCTTCAGGGTCAAAACGCAGGGTTCCCCGAGAGCAATAAAACTTCCTGTCAGTGACCATTGTGTCGTCGCAACCCTCCCTAATTATCTTTCATGGTGTTAAACCATAAAAGATGGGAAAGGATTTCAGAAAAACACGGCCTACCCGCTTTTGAAGCACTGTCTTGAAGTCAGAAAAAGACGTGTGGTGCGTTTTCGAAGCATCTCTAGACGTGCGGAAAAAGACGTTCAAACCGCTAGGAGGGTTAAATCGAAAGTTCTATTGATTATTATGAAAAATTAGCGTAAATATATGAGGTAATTGTTTGGCTAAATTTTTTAATGATTGTGAGAATAATAGGAAATACAAATTTTCTGGAGGTGTTCTTATAAAGGAAGGGTGACCTGCTAGGATCCAACCAAAGGTAATAACACTATTCTTAATAAGAAAATACATTTATTTAATCAAAGTAAGAAAAAAATCATTATCAGAATGTATTATCTATCGCAAAAAAATTTTATACGCATCACATGTAAAGATCTACACAATATGTTTAGATTTAACTTTCCCTTAACCTTTTCCATATCATGAGTGAAATTGTAGATTTAGATATTTAACACATTTGCTAACATGTGAAGCTTCCTAGACATATAAAAGAAAAACTAGTTGTAGAAATATCAAAGATTCTATATTCCAATTATTAATGAAATATCTTGGTAGAATCACTCTATATAAAGGGATCAGTGTAATATATATTTTTCAAATCATAATCAAGAATTTCAACTGGTTTATAAAACTTGTATAGAGTTCATTAAAGCTAATCTAGAAATGGGTATTGAAAAATCTATTAGAAAAGTATTAGAATATGTATTCAGTTAATAGGAAATAAAAAGTGGTTAATATGGTGTTAAGACTTGCTAAAAACATTACTCGGTTAACGTGTAGTATAGGGGGGCCCTTGGAGATGTCAATTTCTTTTGGCGACCAAAATCGATCGCGCCAAGCTATTTCCCTTACCAATATATGTCTGGAAGAAAGAATGAATTTGTTATCTCACCATGATATCTGTATAAAAATCGACAAATCCAAAGGCCCCCCCCCATACAACACTTGAGCCCATTACTCAATAGTTTTTAAACAAAAGGTTGACAATAAGCTGAGAGAAAAAAAGAAATGATGAAAAACTTCTAAAATATTGTGTATAATTTAAAATACTGTTGATTGACTTCGCATATTTTCTGTTTACTAAGTTTAATTGTACTTGAATAATAAGGAATGCTTTATACTCTGTTGCTCATGTTATTACTAATAAATTAAATACAGGAAATATGTATTGTGTTCCAACATTCTGAGAGAAAGGGTGCCCAGTTAAAAATTAACTGCATTACGGCCAATGATGACCAAAGAGTTTCACATGCTTTTAAAACATATTTCGCAATAGTGTTTGGCTTTGCAATTGGCACCTTCAATGCACTTGGAAGAAATGATTAAATGATCTTGTTTTCCAATTGTGAAATGCGAAGGGAAATTTCTCTAGTAGCTCATTTGGAAGGAATAAGTTCAATAAGATGTAAACAAGTAATGGAAAATTTTAAAATTGCATCGACTGATAAAAAGCCTGCTTTCAATAAATATTTTGATGATAATTATTGTAATTCAGCCTACTAATAGTATAAGTTACATCTTCTACTTCTGCATGCCAATACTGATAAATATATATATTGTTAATCTTTTCACAATACATGAATGTCCAATTATTTTAAAATTAAAATTTAACTGTCAAGCAGATAGTTTGTTGAAAATACAGCATGACACATATTTAGCACATTATAGAATTTTAAATGATTCTCTCCCCAGTTTATATCCTCACAACCTATTTCCATTTCAAAATGAATTAAAGATACCTGACAGATATTTATGACCAGGCAACAAATTCTTGGTTTGTAAAATTGCAGACTAATGGAGATGTATTTTATATAGTTAAAAAGATTATGGAAGCATTTCAGAAAGAGGTTATGTTTGTGATCAATGCCATTACGGGTGTGTAAAATTATCATGTTCAGCTTGGTATACATGTGAATGCTCAGATAATCATGCACCATGTAAGCATATTAAGTTCATTCTTAAATTGTTTGAAAGATTCCATGTTGTTGAAAATGTTGAATATACTTCTTTCCATATCTCAGATAGAAAGTGTGTGTGGGGTCTTCCGCCAAAGAAATATGTAACGACATATGAAAAACCAGGAAACTGAACTTCTACTTGTAGTATTAAATTGTTTATTGCAAGGTAAAATAGTTCAGGAACAATTGTCTCAACATGCAATTCAGTAAAAGAAAGGTAAAAGTAATTACTAAAGAATTATTTACCTGATCCTCATGTACCTACCTCCCAATCAGCATTTAAACTAGCAGCAAATATTTAAGCCAACTATTGGAATATAAAATTAAAAAGGAAAACTCTGGAATGTTCTTGTTTTAGTTGTCAAGAAAGAAAACATTCAGCTCAGGCAAGTCAGCATTACTCAATTCAAAAACTATTTGCAAAAAAACTTAACTGTATCTTTAACACCTGATATATGCTTGTAGTGGAGTTGTTTTATGTTTTCCAAGACATTTAGCTATGTTTTTATGGGGTAAAGTTGTTGTATATTTTTATATCAGATGAGGAGGTAAGTAATTATCAAATATAATCAAATTTTTTTCTTAAATGGCTTTATGACAGTATATTAGAAGCATATAATTTAAAAATCATGCAGGATAGAGATTCCATTGCAGTTGAATGTTACCACACAAATTTTGGAAAGTGATGGGAATATGGTAATTTTTTATATAATTCATTATTAGTAAAATTTTAGGCAAAAAAATTGATTTATACTTTGGTACATACGAATTTAGAAAATACATGTATACGTTTTGCAGGTAAGTGTTTAATATAAAATATATAGAATCAGGTGAAGTTAATGCTTGCTATCAATACAAGCAAAAGTATATACTAAAGTAAGTAATATGTTTTAACTTATGTGTAAATAATTCTTAATAATAAATTATTCATCATTTTGATAATATTTGTGCTATTTGTTTACAGGAATAGAGCTTGAAAATCTGCCTTGCCTATTTAGAAACAAGTATTTCATCCATATGTTATATTTCATGGGTGATGAGGAAAGTGGTAGTGAAGTAATGATATTGTTGTGAAATAACCGTACTTTGAACGGCACTGGGGTGGAGTGACGTCAGGCCCCCCCATTATGTAAACCACTCTGAACTTGTGCAGGCAGAGGGTGAGGTCATTGCTCTACTGTCTCGCAGTGAAAATAAAGCCTTTTATATGACTTCTCTGGAACTATTTTAAGAAAACCAACAGCACCAGCATCGGGTAGATGCAGACCACAACAATTGAATTTGAACTTGATAAATATGTTAACTTCGCAATAACATAATTTTGGTACCTTCGGTGGGACGGGTGCTTAGAGAAGAATTGAACTTTTGAGGTTTTAAAAATTTACCTTATTTAGAAAAATGGCTCTAAGTGAATTAAAAGCGAAGAGGAAAGGTGTTAGGCAAGCCTTCACCTTTAGCTTAAGAAAAATTGAAAATGAACTGAACAAAGAAGATGCGGATCGAAAGGAACTCTCCGTATTAAGAACTCAAATAGCTGATAAGTTCCAGAGACTAGAAACTGCCAATTACTTCTATCGGAGGAGTTACTGAAAGAGAAAAACGGTGAACAACTATTTTCTGAAGATTTCGAAGAAGCAGAAACTTATAGGGACAGGTATCTGGAAAACTGTTTTA
>BMAO01005184.1:0-88610 GCA_019973975.1 Trichonephila clavata | reverse complement strand
ACGAAATACTCGAAGGACAATTATTTTGAAATGTCATATTAGTTTTAAAACTGAAAATAGGAAATGAGTAAAAAAATTGAAACCTTCATCATTATTTCGTATTTAAGTAATTCATTAATATGCAATCAAATACTTTTAAAACTAATGAATTTTGGTCATGTTTATATGCATGAGAAAAGGAATAATATGACAGACGTTCAAGTAATTAATGCTAAAGAGATAAGTATATATATATAATATGGAAGTACCTATTTTAATTTATATTTGAGAATTCTAAAAATTATATATGTACACACATTTACTTTCACATCAAATTATGCCAATTATGAGTCCAGAAAAATATATCGTATAAATATTAAATGCTTTTTGAACAAACTAACAATTTTTTTTGAATATTTAGGAAAACCATATTAGTTTCTCTCAAGTTATTTGATTTTAGAAACATTTTCTAAAGAAATTCGGATTTCTCCTTATGTATTCATATTTTATTAACTTATTCGAGTAATAAATACTTGGACAGATTTATTAGGAATGTGTTTTCAGCATGCAACTAAAAAAGTACCTTTTTAAAATGTATTATTGTATTATTTTTAAATATGCTATATTTTTGTGACTGTATGCTCCTAAGATATATGCATATATTCTTCTGAAAAATTCTATTTCCTTATTTTTTCAGAGAGTTAAATTTCGTTTTTGAAAATAGGGAAATATATTTATTTTTTTTATCTTTATTTAGATCAATAACTAATTATGAAATACAATAAAATTAATTAAAAATTCAAATACGGAACATGTCTTAATTTTTTCCCCTTTGGACCAAGGGTGGCCAACCTTTTTAAGAAGATTTCCACTATCAGGTAAAAAATAATTAAACGTGCCACTTCCAAATTTTCGAACAAATGAAAAGGAGAAAATTGTTACTTATAGGCATATTATGTAACTTTTACACAAAAGAACACTTTTTTTACGTAAGTCTAAGTAGTGGAAATTTAAAAACAATATAATAAATGAACCAAAGCATAAACTTAAGTTTTGTTTATCATTTCAGTTAATTTTGAACGATATTTTGATTTTGTGTGTTATGTTCATAATATAAAATATTTGTTCACAAATGTATGTTGATTCAAACCTACAACAATATATGATATCTACAACTTGTAAATTTGAAAAAAATTGCTTGTTAGTACTAATTTCCCAAACTTAATATATTTCCTCATATTTGCTTTTCAGTGTTGTATGATGCTGTATACAATAATTTCAATTGTTGTTGTTGCTAATGTCACCTGTCTGACGAAGTCAGATAGAGGCCCACGAAATTCATCATGGCATTGGGCTATATTGTACGCCTGTCGTTAGCCGTAGCTTTGAGCACCATGCCGGTGACAGTACGTTTTGGCTCGGGTCCACCCCAATTTTGAGGGAGAACACTCTGGGAGAGGTCAGGGGTTTTCCACCTATCTTCCCCTTCTACCAACCACACGAGAGGACTTGCGGGTCAATGCTATTTAGAGTACCCCCATGCCGCGAAGGCCTATACATTTACAAACATCCATGACTTCTCCTGGATTCGAACCCAGTCCCTACGGCACTGCAGCCAGTGTCGCTTACCACTATACCGGATGGGCGACAAATTCAAGTTCAGGTATGTAACAATTACTTTCTGCAAAGAAATTGAAAAAGGATTTGTGAAAAGATCTGCACTTTTTAAATCATCTTGAAAATCATCAAACCTAGCACTGAAGAAATCCTGCAAAAATGGATATTAAATTTTAAAATCTATCACAGTTCGGAGCACTATTCACTTTGTTAGATATTTCCTGCATTAATGAGTAATATGTAAATTTTTTTTGTCCAAAATCAAGACAAAAAAAAGTTTGTTCACTAAAGAAGTAAAGATATATGACCAGCTATAGTGGGAAAATACAATCTTTTCTCTGTAATTTTAAATTTAAATTATTTTAATGTCCCATAATATTGGTAAGAAAAGCCAAATCACATAGCTTGTCTTCATTCTAATATATCAAGTACTCAATGGGCAGTCCAGTGTTTTCTTTCAGATATTTTAAAGTACGCTCATTCAAAATCTAAAATCTGGCGAGTAGAAAAATCTTTGGAAAGCCAACTTGAACAGCAATGCAGGTGCACTCTCTACACGATAAATTTGCATTGTAAATAATTTAAGTTTATTTAAAGTAAATTTTGTGTTTTTTTTGTCTAAAGCAACCGCATTTCAACAAAATTGTAAAAAAAAATTTGTTATTTCATATTATCTTTTCAAATTTTAAAATTTTTTTCTTAAGTCTTCGCGTGCCACTGTATCAACTCTGCCATTTATCAACGGCTAAAATGTAAGAAATCTGTTACTGATTTTAAGTTATCCCAGATTCTAACAGGACATGGAAATTTTTAGAGCTATTAGTCAAGGTTTAATTTAATTGGTAGTGATATTTGTTCTTGTGGTCAGATTGCTGAAACTGCGGAACATGTATTGTTGTGTTGTAACCTATATTTTTGTAAAAGAGAAAATTTTAAGAAGGAGTTGAAACATTGAGTTATTTCACTGTTACCTGTTTATTATTTGTTAGTTAATTGTATTGAAAGATTTAATGTCTTAAGAAAATGTTTTTACTGAATAGATTTTTAAACTTTTATTGTCACCTCCCCTTAATTATATTTTTGTATTTCCTCCTTTCCTTTTTTATATTTTTATCTTAAATGTATTTTTAATTTTGTTTTAAGTTATATAATTGTGCTAACACTTACATCTGTAAGCTTCATGTTATACAATGTGGAGTATGAGGAGTTTTGCTAATAAATTGATTAAAAATACCTCAATTTATCGAAATGATGTATTTAATTATTTAAATAAATAATGATATATCTACTGATCACTCAGAAAAACTCATTAATAACAGAAATGTTTACACGTACTGTTAAGAACATGATTATCCTGCTAACTTTCTATATACTTATTTTTATAAAAATAAGGTAAAAATATATTATTATAGCTAATACATATTTTTACTTTTAATTTTTAAAATTTCTGACTTTTAAAGTAAGTTTGCAAGTAAGATGTGGAAGAAATTCTTTCAACCAGAACTGTTTTTGTCTTTCTCAATTTAGTAAATGCAAATTTTGAGAGATTTTATTCATAGATGTTTTCAAAATATACATTTTGATGTTATTCTGGAAATATACAGTATAGACAGAAACGTCATAAAACATTTTAGAATTTAGATCTTACTTAGAGCTACTATATAAATTTTCGAAGAGTTATTTTTGAGCATCTAAGGGATGCATACCTTAAAGGCTTGTCAGTAGCAATGTTTGAACAAGACAATGTCAGGCTGAATGAGGAAAACAGATTTCTAGAATTCTTCATTGCTCATTAAGTTGCACTGCTGCACTGATTGTTCAGTTCTTCAGATCAATTTCCTATCGAACGAACTTGATTGATGATTGGCAAACTACCATCCCAGTGCTCATTACCTCTGCTGCGTGTGATGAACTTTGGTAACGGGAGGAAAAATAATTGACTGACATTCTAAGTCTCGTTCTTTTAATGATAAGGTGTGTCGCACTAATTATTCTCAGCCCCATGAAGGATACTCAAATTGCTGATTTCTTGATGTTCCTCACGTCGAATGTTATCTTAAATAATTTATCTTTTGTATTTTATGTTATTTATGTACTAAAATTGACTTTGATAATTATGATCCATTATTATGCGGTTGATTGTTATTTTTTTTATCTTACATGTATATTTATATAACACATGAAATTATGTTTTGGAAATTAATGTGACATGTGAAATTAATTTTTATGTTTTATTAGAATTTTTAGTTGTTTGAAAATATATATATATGCCAAATAGTTATGCGTTGAGGGGAGCATGTTTAATTAATTTAACAGCCCTTTGTACTCAGATATTTTTATTTTTCTAGATTAAGTAAGATTGATTTAGCTAATTTTTTTTCTTGTTATAATTTATAAATTTATGTTTTTATTTTAAGTTATAATAATATGTTTCTTTTTTGCTGAAAAAGTGGTTACAAAATGCAAAACTGCTCATTCAGATAAAATCATGAAAAATTTTCTTGGCTTCATATAGAAGCTTGATTATGCATCAAGTTCAAGATTGCTAAAAGGCCATCATTTATTCAATGCTTTTTACTTTCGCAGATTGTAAAATGATATTTAATTAAAGATATATTTCCTCCATCATCCTTTTCAAAAATAGAAATATCATTAGAAAAATTGTCTGCGGTGTATATTGCTCTCTATCATATTCAGCACATCTAGCATTCTTGCGAACGTGTCTGCTTGAGTCTGGGCAACTTATCGAACGTCCGCGCAAAACATGTAAAAATGCTGTACCTCGTAGAAATCCAATTAGTCTTAGTCGAGTTGATACTTCTATAGCTACCAAGTCTACCTAGAATCAACATTTTATAATTTGCGCTTAAGTTGCAATTCACGTTATTAAGTATTCACGGCAATAGATTAACAAAAACATGGATAAATTTTTAAATCGTAAGCGAAAATTCGACGACAATAAAGCATCAACAAGTGCACAGACGAGCATAGTTCCGAAAATTAAATCAAGTAAGTATTCTCAAGAATATTTAAATTTTCGATTTAACACTAATAAAGTAAATGGAGAAGAACAGCCCCTGTGTGTGTTATTTGTTCAAAAATATATTGGTAGCAGACAGTATGAAACCTAATAAACTTAAAAGACCTTTGGAAACGTGAGTACATTATTAAGCATCGAAAGATCTTTGAATTAAAATTAAAATCATATGAAAAACAAAAAGCATTTTTTTTTTACAAAAAAGAAACGAGCCTTACAGTAGTCGCATATGATGTGTAACATCTGACATATTATCGTGGTAAATAGGAAATAGTGATTTTAATTCTGAAAAAAAATGAATCGGGTATTATTGGAAATAATTTTCTATCGAATAATTATATCTTTAATGAAAATTTTATTTAATTAACACAAGAAGTAATGAAATTTTTTATCAAAAATATTTATTCTTGTTCAATTTGGGGAAGAGCGGAGACAATATATTTATGAAAACTAAAATATGACACATATACTTGTAATTTCTAAGTATTTGAAAAATCGTTGAAAAACAGCACTAATAACAGTACCACTGTTAGTTATCGAAACATTTCGATTTGTGTTCATGCCGAGCTTGAGTTCATCTTTCAGAAAAGCTATGAGCTGCTCAGCTTCTGGCAAACTGAAGCTAACGTTAAAATCACCACTCAAAATCATGGGAAGCGAGTGATAGTTTTTTAAAAAAAAGAGCAGAACCACCTTCGGTATACGGTAAAAGTACAAAATGCAGGGAATTTTTAATTTTTTTAACTGTTTGATTCGGAGAAATGTATGCGACCAATGAAATGACTGTTTGTCCATTTTCAAATAAGCATTCTGCCGCACATATGTCCCCAATATATTGACTAACAATACCCAGTCCACTTGTTTGACGATCAATAATGTCCATATATTACTTACTCATATTTTTTTAAGAATGATGATCTTTGCCAGACGCTTAACAGTAAATACAGTTATTAGTATAGTTTACACATATAAATATAACTTCAGATTTCATACACAACGAGCCCTGTCACTTTGATAATTGAGCGTAAGAATCGCAAGTTTATTCTGGATGAAGTCTAATAAGACTTGCTGGAATGTGCGAAGTGGATTTAGAGTCAAGTAAACGAAACCGAGTTTTTGAATTCCAATATTTTCAAATGCTAAATTTAACAATATAAAACAAAAAGCTGGCAGCTAATTGCTACTAAAGTTGGACCCCGATACGAGGGTAGCGAAGAGACACCATCAAGCGCATGTTTAAAAATTAGAAATATTAGAGAAAATCAAAAATACCCATTTACTTAATAAGTTAGTTTTTTTAATCGAGAAATCTTTTTTAATCACAATTAAAAATTTTATATTGACAGCGACAGGAATTAACCTCAAAGAAAGAAAATGATTCGCACTAAAACATTTATTCAGATAATTCCATATTACTTAGGCACTCTTCTAATCAATTTAATTTATCAATCTCAACTTCCTATCTTTAATCTTTTACAAGGCCCTTCTAACCTTTTATGGTAATTTCCACCTTTTATCTCTCTTGTATCACCTGTTATCTCTCTTATCACTTGTTATCTCTCCACTAGTTAACTAAATTCTAACCTTTTAACTTTTACTGCTGTCTAATTTTCTTCACTTCTTACTCACTAACTCCTTTTAACTCGCGAACTAGAACTATATATAATAAACTTAATTTGCATATCACGTTTTCTTCTTAGGAGAAGATTGATAAATTTTGCTAGCCCCAAAGAATACACAAGAGGATTAATAGGAGGTCGCATATAGATCCGTTACAAATTTATTGAAAAAAATAGAATTAGGAATTATAAATTAACTTTAAATTAACTTACAGAAAAGTAAATTTTAAAAGAAGAATTTTAAAACTAACTATATATATGCTAAATTTTGAATTTCAGTTAAAAAATAAACTCACCGTAAAATCTAGCGTATGACGCGCATTCTTAACCAAAAAATAACATCGAAATTTACGGGTGCGCCTTTTAAGCCAGGTATAAAATGATAGGTTTAAAAATAAAAGAAGAGGAGCATAAAAAAATTAGACTTCTTCATATAATAAATCGAAATACTGTTTACTAAAAAATGACATTCCTGATGACCTTAAAGAGTTGTAGTTCTAGAATTACTTTAAGAAGTTGTAATTCTAGAATTATACTATTTTTTCAAAATCCTGGGTTAATATCTTGAATAAATGACTTAAAAACTTAAAAGCATTACATGCATACATTTAAGGTTCCTTCGTAAAAAAAAGGCTGGAGGTACATTATACCAAGAATATACCGAAAAATTAAAAAATGCGGCTTGAATGTATAGTCAAGTGTTATGCGCCGGATTTTAAGGTAATGTGAGTTATTTAAACATATTCGAAAAAATCTTAAAATATAAAAAAAAAAAACATTACATAAAATATTTTTTATTGTTTTCCATTTCATAGTATTAGTATTTTATTTTTTAAAATTAATATAATTTATTGATTAAAATAATTTTTAAATCGAATAATTACATTAAATAAATAACAATAAAATCCGGTGTATAACGAGCATTTTCGTATAACGCGCACCCATAAAACGCGTAACGTAAAAGTATAACGTAACGTAAATACGTAAACGTATAACGTAACATAAATACGTAAACGTATAACGCGCACCCATCATGGGGTGTTTTTTAATTTTTATGTATATCGCCTTATAACACGCACCCCCTTTTTTACGATGAAACCTGAAACGTACGTGTGCAAGGCCCATGTGTATTACCGTAAACGTTCGATGTATTACTGCAAGATTTAGAAAAAATATCGTATATTTCTAGAACAACAACTCTTTACTCTCATAAGAATAATGCCATCTTTTAAATAAACAGTATTTCTATAGAAGAAAAAGTCTTTTTCAAAGTTCTTTCCTTTTTTAAAAATTTTTTAAGGCGCTCATTATTATACCCGGCGTATAATAATGAGTATCACCCATGAGTAATGAGTATCACCCATAACTTTCGATCTTGTTTTTTTGTGTTAAAATTGCACGTAATATGCCGGATTTTACGGTATATAAAATAATTCTCATCTAGTAGTTAAGAACTTAGTTTGTTATCTATTTGCACTTAATTATACTGTATTCATACATTTCTTTTTGAGTTATGAAGCTCTCTTTATTTTTATCTATAATTAGTGCATATTAAGTCAAAGGTAAGAAACTTTTATGATGTATAAAGTTTTTACCTAAAGTTTATTAAATATATCCATATAATTTAAGCAAAGTTCGTCTTATAAATATAAAAAAAATACTGTTTAGTTAGAAACTTTCAAAATTGTTTAAAGTCATCTTTAAAAACTTTTTTTTCTTTTGTAAATACACAGAATTTTAATCATGAAACATTAATAAGATTCCATTAATTAAAGAGTAATATAAGAGTAAACCGAACTAGAACATTTTTGACTTTATAGTTAGATATTAATTGCAAAAAAGACATGGAATCTTTGAAAGGATATCGCTTATTTATGCTATTATTAAACGCAGAACATTTCAATTATCTAACTTTTTATCTCTTTTTATCTTATATAGTTAAAACTAACTATTAATAAGTATAGTTAAAGGAAAAGTTTTCATATATCAAATTTTTGGCTTTTTTTTATTCAATATAGTAATATTAATTATTAATTATGTGTACACATTTAATAAGTATATGTATCACATTAAAATTTTTTGGTTGAGAGAATAAAAGAGGCGATCCCACACCCATTTTAGTATAAATAGCATTGGCCATAATAAAACGTCATAAAATTTATACAAATATCAAATATATATTCAATAAAATAATTTTGGAGATAACTTGTATAATGTCACCAAAAACTTGCGGACGTTAAAAAAATGGAAACTGAATAAAAATTTCCATTTTCAAATATAAATTCTACAGTTTTTAAGAACATAATCAAATTGGAAATATTTAATATTGGTAAAGGATATAAAATGTATTATTTTAAGTTTTATATTGCTGCTTTTTTGGATAAAGAGCATAAATTGTCTAAGAAAATGCAGATAAGAAAAAAAAAATTAGTTTGAAATTTCGAGAAATTTTTCAACAATTTTGTGAAAAGAGAAGGAAATCAGATTGTGTTCCATTCTATTCCATTCTTTTGGAGAAAATTGCTTGAGCCTGTAACAGGAAATGTTCACGATGCGTGAAGAAGAAAATAAAATAAAAAGTCCTTAAATACTAAGGCAATATGGTAGTTTTGTAGAGGTTTGATTTTTCCACAGACAAACAACGATACAAAGGGATATAATAGAAGTGAACACAAATCCCATAAAAAAGACTTAGTAAAAGTAGATAAAAATGTATATTTCGATAAGACAATTACATAAGAAAGGAGGTTAAATCTTGGTTAAAATGGAATACGCTAAACAAATTGAAAGATGAAAATTGTATCACAGCTAGAGTAGTATGATTATATAAAATTTAATCTAACAATTATTTATCCCTAACTCTTTACTAATATCATAAAGATTAAATATTTGAATTAATAGAAAATATAATTTAACCCATATTTATCAAAATGTTAAGAATCAAGGGGAATTTTTAATCGTTTAAATCAGTAAACAGTGGTCTTGGGACCCACTGGGATCCCCAAAGCCTTTCTAGGGATTCTCGAAAGTCTCTAATTTATTTTTAAAATTTTCCTCTTTTAAGACGCTGAAAGATGTCATGGAAAAACTGAAAAATATAAAATTCTAATGCTGATAACTAAATTGCCCCCAATGAAAAGACTCTATTAGAACATGTACTTCGGTCAAGAATTTTAATTCTATTTTTTTGTTGTTTGCAACTACATAGCCATTACAACAATGTAATTTTTTTAATTCGATGTTTACTATTTTCTTCAAGTAAAAAAAGTGTTGAAAAAGTCTGTATGAGTAGTAAAGGCAGGATTATTGAGGAATCTTTAAATCAATCAGCCATGTGTTTATAAGTCAGGGAGAGGTGTTTAAAATTTTGAGGGTCCTCGATGTCAGGCTGATACATAAAGAGGGAAGGGGACGGAGATCGAAAGTTTAAGAATCCGTTCTCTATAGGGTTGAGATCAGGAGATCTGGCTGCTAAATTCATCCAACGCATATCCTCTAGTTAAAAAAAATCGGTCAGATGAACTCTATGTGGACAAGTAATGCTTTCTATAAAAATGGATTCTGCTCCAAGTGTACCCTGGAAAGGTAAATTCAAACCTTCAAGATTTCATCCTTATACTTTGCTGCAATCGCAGACGACTCTGTCAAAGCCTTACATCCTTCCATCATGATGCTTATGAAGTATGGTGCCATCAAAACTTCTTTGCTCCACCACTGCTTACCTCCAAAAAACGTACGTTTAGAATTAGTGATTAGGTTGAATATGCATTCATCAGTGAACCGAACGTTTTGCGAGAGATTATTGCTCCAGTGAGGATGTTTTCTACGCTATATTAAATAGGTTTTCTGTGCGCAGAAGTGAGAGGGCCCTTTGAAGCTTTGCCTGGACGACCTCTCAAACAAGATCTGTGACCGAAATAAATGTAGCAAAATATTTAAATACATAAATATATCTTTATTATTATGATTTACAATAAATAGTATTTGTTTTAAACTTGATACAACAATAATGATATTTATTTTGTATAAATATAATAAAATATTAAAAATAAATGGCACTAAAAAAACGAGAAAAAAATTCGAGTTATTTATTTTATCTTTAACTCTAATTTAGGATTCGCTTTTTATTCATTAATGACTTATTGAACTTAATATCAAAAGTACTGCTTGATAATTCTTTGAGATTAATTTGAGCATAAATAATTTTTAAAAATGCTACATGAATCATTAAAATGCAGATGCTTTTCAAATCGAATAATTATATAAAAATTTAAAAAGAAAAATCATAAACCTTCAAATTCTTAAATTTATTATGCTTAGATAATGTATGTGATAGTCCATCTCTACTTATTTTTCACCTTAAGACACGATTTTAAATAAACAGCAATAGTTTAACGATACTTAGTATATTATTAAATCATTTAATAATCTAATATATGTTCACATAATACCTCGTTTACATAGGGTGTTGTCGAATAGGAACGACAAATTCAGAGGGGGTGATAGCAGGCAACATGAGGGACGACAAATGACTATAGAACATCTGGCTGGAAACCCCGTTTAGTCGAAGTAATTCGCAAAAATATTAATGAAAGGTGTAAAATCAAGTGGAGTGAAAAGAGGCTAAAAGCGGTGCAAAATACATTAATTAGACGTAAAGCCTATTTACAATGTGAACAATGCATCACAACTCGACGTTGGAAAGGAAATGACAAGTGATTGTCACAGGAATTGATTGAAGTTGCGGCTGTGTAGGTCATATCACAGTCCCCGCCAACGCACAAAGGATTGTTAGGTGCTGGCGATTTCAACTGAAGCGACGACAATCCGTACCATGAGATCCTTTATTGTAGCCACCACGGCCTCATACACAAGCAAATTCAGGTGGCCCCAGAAAAAGAAATGAAAGAAACTGAAGTCCGGTATTTTCGAGGAGGTCAAGCAACAGGTCCACCACATCCTATTCACTTTCCGGGATATGTAGCATGGATATGGTTACGCATCGCAACCGAAAAATGTGTTGGTGCATTCCTCATACATGAACCACATGTTCTGGTCTTCTATATCCTGCAGCAACTTACTGAGGACGTGCCGTAGGAAAGCCAGGTATTTTGCACCATGGAGGCCATTGGGTATGGTTCCAACAGATAATCACCGAGAATGTTTGTTTAGATTTTAACGATGAACTTGTGTTGCAATTTCGACGACACGGTGAGATGGGGGATTTACGGAAGATCACTTATGAGTGGTGTGCGTGTTGACAACGCCCTCTCTCGTAAAGTTACATTCATCTATGTATAGAACTGTGGATCGTTTTGTGCTGCATCAAGCATCCAGCCCACAAGAGTAGCCCATCGGTTGTATTCACCAACGGCAGGGAGTTGGTCCTTCTGCATGTGGAACGGGTGCCTTGTCTCCGTACGCAGTACCTTTTACACCGTTTCGTGAGGTATACTCAGTTTTGCACCGACCCATCGACGGTGATTCTGCAAACCGCTGCAAAAACCTATCAGGTTTGTGCATCCTGTATTCTTGCCCAGCATTAAGCCCCGTTACCCGAAAGGATACGATTTTTCACCGCCGATTTTTGATGATAGTGAATGTAGTATGCTGTGGATATCACCTCATTGGAAAAGGATTCTGGTGCATCCTCTATGCTAGGCGTTCAGTGAAATCGTCTCGGTCGTATATGAGGTATATATCCGCAAATTCCTCATTCATGTATAATCCAAAATTGTTATCAAATGCAGCTTAACATTCGTGCTTCATGCAATGCCCACTTATGACGACTAGCTCACCACATTTATTCTCCCCAGACGAGTGGGAAAGTTGCATACGTGCAGGTTTCTTCAACCCTACCTTGGCGCTACAAATCCTAGCATTCCTTTGGCCACTTCCCTTGTCTAACTCATTGTCCTCTCGACGGTTACTATTATCACGATTTTCACCAACTAAATGTGGTTAACTATCCCAGGTTCTATGATGATTTGTCGTCTCCATACTACCTACTATCACCCCTCTTAATTTGTCATTCAAATTCGGCAACCCCCTGTATAACAAATATAGTATCTCTTATACTGTACTTATAAAAAGTTTTAAATCATCTTTACTGAATATCTTATTTGTTTTATTACAAATAAATATATCAGTTCAAGAAAAATAAATCCGTTTTTATTAATTTTATCTTATTGAACTTCTTTATTAAAATAAACAATACAGAGAGGATAGTGAGATTGAAAGTAATCTTAAAGTGTTCATTTCATTTCAAATCAAGTTCAGTAGGAAAAAGAAACACTAAAAGAAACCTTTTACCTTTCGGATGTTAAAGTTCAGAGGAATGTTTTCTTTCGCCAAACAATGTTTTTTCCAAACTCATTTGATGATTAAGATTCTCTTTTTTCCTCATTGGAAAGCAGAACGGTTGCTGATTCAGTCTTTAAGAGGTTCTTTTTTCAAAAATTCTTTTTCTCGCAACGAATGTAATCCTAAAAAATGGGCTGATGTATAAATTACACAAAAAAACGCTGTATTTTTTATTTCCTACTGTGTTAAGAAATGCTACTACGAGTAAGAGCGTGTACTATTGTTAAGGAGTACTACAAAGACGCTTGTATTATTTTCATGCCAAAATTTCAAACTATCTTTAGTATTAAGAATGTTTAATAAATACTTGTATGAATGCTTGAATGTTTGTTTTCCGAAAAAAATCATATGTCTTAAAGATTCAATTTTATAGATCATAAAAAGGCCGGTAAGGGAAAAATTGTTTAAAATTAATGATTTGATAAAATAAAAGTTTATGAATCTATGTTTTGAATTTACTGTGAGATGTTTAGGTAGTTTCATGACAATAATGAAAGATTTTAAGGGGAATCTATAATTTATATACCGTTTGTATTTAATAAATAATGACAGACAAAATAATGGAAACACCTCTGAAGTAAAACCCAAAAGAAGTTTAATGCAAATTTTTAATAAGGTATATGTATTCCTATTTTCTATATATATCAAAAGGGTTGGAAACCAACTATCTTCTGAATGTAATACAGTTGCAGATTTTGGTACTACTATTTGAAAATTTCTGACAATATAGTTAAAATATCGGCATCAATTTGGTATTTTTATTTGAAAATATCTGATCTTAGCGAGAGATGTGTGTGTTGAGAAAGATATGTCTACTGGCACTGGTCTATCAATGTTCATTCACTGCTAAAAGAGCAAAAGAAAATGTGTTTTTTAACAGTTCCTCTTTCCACGAAACAGAGGTGTACAAGAGTACATTTTTTAAATGTATAGCCAATCATCAATGAAACAATGTTTTCATTTTAAAAATAGAAGCTTTGGGAGGAAGAAGTTAACAAGCAAAATTAGTGAAAAATGGTACGTATTATTTGCCGAAAAACAAGAAAAAAATGACCCAAGTCTGTAGTTGAGTACATAACAGCAGATTCAAACATCAAAGAGAAAGATCACCTTTCAAACAGAACAATTCGTTGAAAACTGGATATTTATGAACATAATACTTAGGGCACACAAATATCACATTACTAACGCCGATACAAAAAATCGCAATTAGTGATTTTAAGTGCATCAGAGCAGGAACCTATATAACGGGAAAAATTTAACCTGGTTAACTTTCATTTTATGACTTGGCGAATGTACCCGAGAAGCACTTTTATCCTATAATACTGATAATCAATGGTACAGACATGAAAGCATTGGCTGCTTTACCCTACTTTAGATGGATTATCACATTTCAATATAGCATAAGTTGGTTAAATAAACAGTCGGATGATTTATGAATTGAACTAGTAGCTTTGGTGTGCTCACAATGACCAAAATTTAACATTACTGAATATATATAGGGATATACTTTTAGCGGTAAATGTTAGAGGATTATTTTTCCTACCTTCATGATTAACAGAATTAAGAGTTATTTTATAGAAGGAATAGAATAAACTATTATTATTTTATGTGAGAGATCTATATGCATGTTTTTCAAACTGCATTGTTTATGTCTTAATTATCATTATAAACAAAAAGTATGATAATATCAAAAATGACAATTCACTTTTCAATAGTTGCTACCAACCGTAATTATTCTAAACACAATAATGGACAGAAAGTTATACAGTTGTTTCGCATAACTTCCTTATGAAGAGATGTGTTCATTATGGTAATCCAAGGATTAATCTAGATACAAAAAACATACGTGTATTAAAAATACATAGGCAGTTCTTATCATGTTTTTAGATATAGTACACAGTTAATTTTGAAAAAAAAATTGATAATGAAGATTCCTACGATTTATTTGCTCTTATATATAGGTATCGTAAATGTTTTCTGGTTTGAAAATTAAGGGAGAAAAACAAGCACATAAATGTTTTGCTGACTGTTGTTTTAAAAAACTGAATCCTTAATCGAAAATGAATTTTTAGTATAATTTTTTTATTGGGGAAAAAAAACTTAGCAATTTTTAGGGTTAGAAAAGTATAAATAATTTTTCGATATATTAACACAATGACTCTTTCAAGATTTTATGTTATAAACTAAAGCATTCAATTTTAATGATTTACGTCATTCTCGGAGAATTTAACTACACAAAAATATTAAATATTAAAAAAAAATTAAATAAGATAAAGAGGAAAAATACAATTTGCTTTGTTAACTATTGGGTCCCTTAACATAAAAATAGATTTGATGAATAAAAATTTATCCGAATTGCTTTTTTTACTAATAACAAATACTCACAGTAATTTTCTTTAACAAAAAATATTTTTACTTTAATTGGGTTATTTCTGTGTATTTTTTTATAGTTAATTTTCCATTTATGACTTTGAAGAGATGATTAAAATTTTGTGTTCTAAATGATTCTGGGAGACTCAGATATTTACAAGATTGTAGAGTACATTTTCTACATTTTATCCTAAAATATAAATTTTATTTTATAACATTTCCCAAATGATCTTCGTTCTCAAAATTTATTACTTTTTTAATTCTAACTCATCATAAACTGCTTTTTCTTCCAAGATGGTAAGATACACACAAAAAAAAAACATCAAATAATTTTAACGACATAGAATGTTGTTTGAGCATTAGTCTGTCATTTTTTCGAATAAGTACTAAATTTTTTGAGGCTCTCATTGATTCTTCTAGTTAGCTTTGGTTAAAGGAGAATCAGAGGATTTAACAAGTATTTTTTTAAATGGCATAATTTTATCCCAGTTTCTGATTTTTCATCATTATCCGCATATGTGATAGTAAATTTTGACGCGTGTTTTAAATATACTATGCTTTACTTTGGCAAACTTTTTACCCTGTAAAAAAATCTTGACTAAATATTGGTTTAAAAAATTTTCTTTGTTAAAACTGAGAATTTATTTTAGCATTGCTTATTTTTTTATGTTTTCTCTTGCCATTATAGTTATGTCACATTACCACAATCATGAACTTCTCTGGAAACTTTTCTTTAGAATCAGCCAAGCATGCATAACGATTGATTGCTTCTTTTGAAGTGTACAATATCCTTAGTTTTTGGTTGAGATAACTTAAATTTAATTATGCTTTATCAATTCTCAGACAACTCTTATTTAACTTTAACTAGATGTTTTTCCTACAACTTTCTGCAGTTCACATTTGTTTCTTTAATGTGCTTCGATAAAAAATCAGATAAACATATTCAGATTGAACATTTAAAATTTTTTTTTCATATAAATCTTTATAAATTTTTTGATTTTTAATTTGAGATGGTATTCCAAGTCTCATTGAAATGCATTTTGGGTAAAAGGATGCCTTACAAAATTTGAGACTTAACTTTCTTAATGATGTCTGGATTTCGAATAATTTCAGAACAAGGATTTTCAGGTATTTTTCTGTTCCAAAAAAAAAAATCAGTGAATATTATTTTTTTTTACTATTTTATGCATCGTCTTTCTTTTTTGAAATAATATCACCTCGATTGTTATCATGATTGCCATTTTGTTGCTATGTCTGCTTTTTATCTGAAACAGTTCTTATATAGTCCTTCAAATATCTGCCAATTTTAGGAAATAATTTATAAAATAAAGTTCTATTTTTTCTTCTAGAATGGATTGGCCAGCATGATTCCCTGATTTAAATTCCATTGAACTTCTGCAGGATTCTTTTGGGGAGACCCCTGACAGCAAGATCGTGTCCTCCGGAGAACATGACACCATTGAAACAGATGCTTATTGATTATTGCCAATTATTACCTCAAGAACTGCTTGATAATTAGTTATTGAGTATAAATTGATGGTGTTACACACACACAACCATTGCAGGTAGTAAAGGCCATGTCTCCCTTATTGAAGGACTTTTGTTTGTAGTATTTTCTCATTACAAGAGACAAAGTCTTTTTTACTAACACCATTCATTAACCTTTTTCTAATTTGTTACATAATGTATGCGAACAGTTCATTTTTTGAGTATTACATTGCTTTCAACAACCTTTAAGAACTACATTGTTATGTAAATTTCATAGAACCTAGTTGATATTTTTGGAATTAAGGCACAATCTAAAAAATTTCTTAACTTTCTTTGGCACCCTTGTATATATATATATATATATATATATATATATATACGAGGGTAAGTAAAAAAGAAAAGCAATTTTTCACATTCCCTTTCCAAGGTTTGGCAACAGCGCCAGTATCCAACGTTGAATAGAGGGTATTTGGCAACGCATCTATACAACATATCACTCGTCTTTCCTCGTAGTCGTTGGAGTGTAGGAGACTGTTTAACATGGGAGCTTCATTGTCGATCTGCATCGAGGAGGAAAGGAGGGCAGTGATTCGCTTTTTGTTTGCGGAAGGTGTGATGCTATCGCTTTATAAAAGCCATCTCTTCCATCTGTATATACTCAAGGACAACTATTCTCAGTGGTTGACGTCCGGACTGCCCGATCATTCGTCGTTACATAAAGAAGTTCTTTTCTGTTTCAAACGATCTATACATTCGTAGATCTTGCTTCGTGATAAACAGCTGTCACCATATACTGCATTTGCATTCGATTAATAATTTCTGTGGATTTCACACCTTCCACAAACAAAAATGAATTACTGTCCTCTTTTCCTCTTTGGTGCAGATCGATAATGGAGCTGCCATGTTGAACGGTCTACTACACCCTCAACGACTATGAGGAATGTGTTGCCGATTATTTCTCATTCAGCGCTGCAAACTAGCGAATTTTCCAAACCTTGGAAAAAGAAATAGCAAAAGTCCCTTCACTTTCTGACTTAACCTCGTATACACTGAGTATGGTAAAAATATTTAAAGAATCTCCAGAATTATTAAAAGTCAAAAATAGAACCATAGAAACAATTCGTGCTAAAATAAAGGAGGCAGTGAATAATTTTGAATGAAATATAATATCAGTATTTAATGTTTGGCATTGGAACGGAAACAGTTGACACTGCGGACCTTGCAATGATTGTTTTTATTATAGCCATGCTATAATAAAGATATTAAGAGATTCTGATTTCCTGGATTTAATATAAAAGTTAAAACAGTTATTTCTTATAAGATTAAGTACTCAACTATACTTTTTAAGAATCAGTTTTTATTGATTTCTTATTAACATACATTTCGTAGTTTCTCTCGGGCTCTACTTATGCGACGAGATCTTTTGGACCTTGTATAGGATTTTCTTCAAGAAGCAGATAATCAACAATAACAACAACACGAAGGCTTCTGTCAATGGATCTTATAACTATGAATCACGGTCAAGTGTATTGTGTAAAGCTTGAGCTGGCACCTACTAGTTAAAATTCCATGCTACGCCAACTTAATGTTTTTGAGCCTAGACTGATTTAATGTGCATCAGTCTCTATACATTTCGAAGTATTACTAATGGTATTATAACTTACATTATTAGTACTACTTATATATATATAACTATTATAAAATTGCAAAACAAAAAAACTTTCTAAGAAACAAGAAATTTGTACATTTTACACAGTATTGTAATTTTCAAGTTCTATTTATTTCAAAAATTATAAAAGATGTAATAAATAGCCTTTTACAAATTTATGATAATTTTGTTCTAAATAATATTTTGAAGTTTTTTAAAATGTTGAATGTATTAGTAATTAATGAAAATCCAGTTATTAATATATAAATATAATATATTTATAATTATATTAAAAACTTATGGAAGGTGTATATCATGAAGCAATAGTTAAGCTAATTTAAACTCACATTTTTAGAGAAAAACAATATGTACTTATAATACAAGGGGTGATCAAATGAAAAGGTACGAAACGACACGGTGGGTACAAATATAGACTTTATTCAAAATATACACCATAGGCCTGAGCACAACGATCCCACTGATGAACAAGCCGCAGGATTCCTTGTTCCCAGAATTCCTGTGGCTGTGACGAGACCCAGTCCTTCACAGTGTCCTTGAGTACGTCGTCCGAGTTGAAGCGCTTTCCTTTCAGGTGTTTCTTCAGTGGACCCAACACATGGAAATCGCAGGGTGACATGTCCGGACTGTAGGACGGATGGTCCAACGTCTCCCATTGGAACTTGTCCAGTTCCATTTGTGTGACTCTGGAGACGTGTGGACGCGCGTTATCATGGAGCAGAACCACACCCTCCGTGAGCAGCCCCGGTCTTTTGTTCTTGATGGACCTGCGTAGGCGTCGGAGTGTCTCACAGTACACATCGGAGTTAATGCTTTTTCTGTGCTCGAGTCATTCTGTGCTCGCATCATTTGGACGCCGCTTTTTATAAGAGCCTTTGCTCTCTCCTGCGCATGCGGGCACCGCGCATGATCGATCCAGTCAGAGTCTCCAGTGCATCCGAGATGTCTCGCTACATTCTCCCTTGGCGGAATATGCAATATTTAACTGTTTCATTTTTATGTCGTTTCGTACCTTTTCATTTGATCACCCCTTGTAATAGTGTTTTTTTTTTTATCTCTATACATATATTGCAGATCTCGTTTTTTTTATTGGTAAAAATTATGATTTTAAAGTCAAGCTAACTTTGGTCATGAATAATAAAATTTGGTTAAAACTAACAAAATTCGTCTTAGAGCGAAATACTCAGATATGAAATTACATACGATAGATAAAGTTATATTGCAATATTTATGACAAAACGGATAATTTTAGTTTTATTATGTTGCTGTAGTTCCATCTTGAAATGGTAACTTTCTTTTACCAATTTATCAGAAACATATTTTTAACTATTAATTGTGTATATATGTTTCCATACATGTTATACAAGATTATACAAACTTTTATTTCTGTGCAAGCAGTTCTGTGATTTCTTTTGTGTTGGTTCTAGTCAGTGTTGGATAATTAAATTACATTTTCATATTCGGAAATATGAGGATTTAAAATTACCACGGATTAAGCTGAAACATTTTATATTTCCGTAAACTTTATTGCTATTCAGTAAGGACAAACAAAGAGAAGGATTGACACTCTCATTGTTTAACTTGCTATATTAGCTTTGAAACGAAGAATAAAATAAGTAAAACAAAAATGGCTCTGATATATATATATATTATGACCATCTTAATTTATCCTTTATTATGTTCTTGCTTGATATATTTCTTTAAGCAAGATGTTTATTATGAATCAGTTGAATGCCATCAACAAACATACATGTATGTATATATACTTGATGGAGAGCATCTAATCTATAATGATGTACACATAGTGCCCAATCATCAGTGGATTCTTTATGGGATAGATGAGTATTAAGTTTCCTCTTTAAAACATTACTCATTATATAATACCACAGTCACCTGTTTAAATTCGACCACCTGTGCATTTAGGTGTCAAGAGTATTGTTGGAAATTGGCGTATTTGAATTCATCTATCAATGTGATTGATCAAAAATTTCCTAACGCAATGGTATTTTGATATATATATGTATACATTCAGATAGAGAGATAGATATAAATATATGAAGGAAAACCATGGAATGCATTTAAAAGTATGAACAAATAATTAGTAATAGCAAAAGTTCCAAATTCATCAAAGAATAATAAAGGAAGTAAAAAAGACAAATAAACACAAATTCCAAATTAAGTCCGGAAAGTTAAAAAAAGGTTTTTTTTTGGACATAGGTCCGAAACGATGGGGGTTAATCCAGTTTGATAGTGACAACTCTTCCCCTTTGTGATTCCGCAAGCTAATCCGAAGCAAATCTAAACATAAACCACAAAGAAAAATAAACGAAACAGAAAAAAGTACCATGAGACAAAACTTTAAAACAAATGGATCAGATATTAGCAAATTTAAAGCGTGCTAAATATCATAGATTCATACAGAAAAAAAATCAGAAAATTGAAACAACGAAATCGAAAGACATGAAATAACTGAAATGATTATAAAGCCCTCCTCTCTCCCATCTTACACATTTGGAAACATATCGCATGTCAGCTGTTTGTTTTATAAAGTGTTGAAGGAGACGTGATCGACTGAAGACTTTTTTTTTGCTATTATTTTATAATTTTCCCATCGAAATGAATAACGAATAACAGCAATAAAAAAGAAATATTATAACAATTTTCCTTACCCCAGTATTTGCTTTGAATAAATATTTAAGACTAAATACAGAATTAGCAACATTTTATGTATTTATGTAAAATAAAATTATTTATGGAACTGACTTGTGTGTTTTGCAGCATTTGTTAGATCGAATATTTTATGGACTAAAAATGTATATTAGAAAAGCAGAGGAAGTTATGTGACCATCAATTAGTCGGCTACTTGTAGTTAAAGCATTTATTTAATGTGTTATATATGTATCACAACACATGCAAGTATTATCATAGTAAGTTTCAGAAATAGCAGTCATTGCGGTAAAAAAATTACGTCCGTAAAAATGCCATTCTGCTTTCACGTGAGCATTAACGATAACATTAGCTTTATTCTTTTCAAGGATTTCTTTTCAGTTTATGTTCTCACGCCTTGCATTTTATTATACCCCAGGTGATGAGACAAGAAATGAGGTAGTGAATTTGCGAAAAATTTATTTTGGCATGGTAAACGCAGGTTTTAACTAAATAGTTTATTTGATTTATGAAGCTTGTTGGACAGCTTCCGTTTCCTGTTTTCATTAGACCTGCTTGCTTTACGAGTACTTTTCTTAAGTAATAGTTGAGCACAAATAAATGAACATATTGTTTTTGTATCAGGAAACACTTATAATGTAAACTGAAAATATATTTAATTGGAAATAAAATGGATTTTTGTGTTCTTGATTTTAGAAAATCCACTTGACAGTATTGTTCAATGCATAATTATTTGTAGAATAATGAATATTAAATCAGTATTATTAAATATTTAACTATCATCATGAATAACATCTAAATAAGTTCAAAAGTTTCCTGTTAGTCTTTGATGATTATTAATTTAATTAAAGAAAAATATCTCTTTAAATTCTTCATTTGAAAAAGTAATTTATAAATTACAACAATCAAACGATAAGAATTGTTAGATGTAAGGAAATAAAAAAGATATATTATCGTATTATTCAACTTATTTACTCATGCAAGTATATCTGGAAAATAAAAATGATTTAAAATAATGATGAGGCAAACACACATAATACTATTTCTTTAGAAATTTGCTGCAAAATGTAATAAGAAACTAGAAACAATTTTAAACACGCTCTATGTATCAAGAATATGTCATCAAATTATGTACAGTAATAAATATTTTTTTTTACCTTCCGTAAGTAAATGCTAATAACAGAGAAAATTGTGTTATTTATCTCGGTGTTTAAAAACGAATTTTGTGTGTATGCCAATGACAAAATCGTATAGTATTGAGAATAAACCATGTCTTGTAAATATGGTATTTTTTTCAATAAACGATCTTTACAACGGTGTTTTGATTAATGTCAAATAATATATATAGTTATTAAACAAAAAAAAAAGGTTGAATTTAATACTTTGAGTATTTCTGAATAAAACCATTAACAAATTAATATACCCGATTCATGTAAGATTTCAAAGAAAACAAATGATTCATTGTAATATTCAAAATACTTTAATGATATGTATAAAGTTCATTTTAAACAAAATGCTATCTTAATTGTTCCCAATTTAGTTTTAAGAACAATTTGGCTCTGATAATGACGGCAATATTATCGTAATCCAGCAGTGTTATCATTAAAGTTACAATATCTTGAGAAATATTGATGTATAAGCACATTAATGATTCAATGGATAATTTGTCATAGCTCTGGAATCAATTTTATATTAATTTTTAAATGTTTAATTTTTTGCAGTACACAAGAAGTTTTGAAAATAGCCGTTACTATAGCCTGAATGAGGATTTGCTATAAGAATTTATTTACGACATAATTTTCTCTATTGCAACAATGTTACAAAAATTCATACAAAACATTTTAAGGCTCTTCAAAAACATGTATAATATTAATTTCAAAAGGAAGCTCTTTTATAAAAGAATATGTAAGGAGATATCATTGCCTACATGTAGATATTTAATTATACTCTTTTAAAAGAAAATTTTAGAGCTCTACATTTAAAACATTAACTCCTGGTTATTTAATATATTAATACGATCTAAGAAAAAAAATTGTTTATTTTTCCTTCCTATACAGTGAAAAATTCGTCTTATAAGAGAAAAATAAACACATTTTTACTGCAAAAAACCTTAATGAGAATTTTCTTTGATTTCATTTGAGAAATATTTGAAAGGTTAAAACATATTTTTATACTTTTACTCTCTGTATATGTGTTAAAAAGTTTTTAATTTCCGATCATTTTCCAATACTTTTTTCTGAAGAATATATGCTTTTATTAAATTCGTGTATTAACTTTTTTAATAGTGAAAACAATTCATGAATTTGTATTTTAATTAAGATTCTGAATAATTAAAAATTGCCATAGAAGGAAAGGAAAACAAGAAAATGTCAGGATTTATCGAATAAAATTAAGAACGTTTGAAATAATTTTATTTGAAAAATTTGAGGCATTAATTAATCTTTCAATGAAAGAAAATGTTTCCAATCTCTTTTTCAGTCTTACATTTTCTCAGTTTAAATTTAATATATATTCAGATATTTAGTTTTTACTTTTTAAAAAGGAAAAAAAGCATATTTTCCATTAATTAAGAAATAGTTCTGTTTCATTTTAAAATCAAATTAGATTCTTTAAATTAAAAATTTTATCCGTATGCTGCATTTGTTAAATTTAAAAGCGAATAGTTTATAAAGGTAAGTGTTTTCTTTACTAAGGCTTAAGTCTTTTAACAAAAACAATGTGAGAATTATATATATTTCATTTAATAAAATAAATTAATTCATAAGTCTTAATGAATTTATGAACAGAGTTTTTGGTGTTCATGCGAATATTAAGAGTAAATAAAATATGTAAGATTCATTTGTATTTTATTAATTTATGTATTGTCTGAGATAAAACTAATTAATTTCATAATTTATGCTTGAATTAAAGTAGTTTGAGTTTTATTTATTTTTGAATGGAAATCTTTATAGAATAAATATTTGTATCTATATTTGCATTAAAAGTAGTGCAAAAAATTTAAGTTAAGGTAATTCAATAGTTTTATATACATTTTATCAGTTCGATATAAAAATTTTGACAAAATTTTTATAAATTGTCAAACTGTTTATTTTTTTACTAAAAAATAACTTCATAGCTTAAGTTTTTATTATTTAAATGATGAAATTATATATACCACACATGACAAAAACAGCAACAACAACGCTATTTTATATTTAGAAATAAAAAAAAGTTTTTTTTTTAAAAAATAAAATGTCAATTACATTAAAATGTCAACACAGTTTTAGGGGACACAGTACAATTCAATTGACGAAAATTGGTTAAAAAAATCAAATCTAATTTTTTTAGCCCAGATTAATTATTCTTTATATAATTTTCAATAACATCACAAAATTTGAAAGCTCTAAACTTAAAAACCGCAGAATTATGATAGCATTTACGTTCGTTTTCATTCACATCCTTATGGTAAAACATATAACTTTATATATAAACTTAGTTATCTCAGAAAGATAAAATAACTAGTTTGTATTCATTTAAAATGCTAATGCTTTTTTTATATTGTGCCTAATGCGTTGAAATTTTTTATCTATTGTTAATAGTAAATGTAACAAAAGTTGGTATGCATTTTTAAATCACAGCAATACTTATTTTTTAAAAAATATTTGAACTCTGAATTTATACAATTTTTAAGGAATTTTCAATGAGCACTTGTAAAAAGAAGTATTGTACGAATACCAATCTTGCAATATTCTACCAATATTGCAAAACCCATACCAACTTTTATTATACATAGTATGACGTACTTGTAAATCAAATTTCAAATATGTACGTCTATTTTTGTAGCAGGAGTAGCATTTAAATATCACTTCACAAATTTTAAGTTTTTTCCTTAAAAAATGAAATGGCTAGCTTTTTATGAAATTTTGAGCACAAAATCTGTTTAACATAGTATACAAAGATACTTGCATTATCGTATCATGAACCCTTAAAATGTCATTTAATTATATTATCCTAATTTAATTAATATATGAAAGATTAAAATCTTTCACAATTTTATGAATACAGTGAAAAAAAATTGCATCAAAAATATTTCATACCAGAAACAGTAGCCATTTTGATTAGTGTCATTTATGGGTAATGATTTACCTTTATGATTATTTCAATCTTTTTGAAAAGTTTAGGCATATTCTCTATTGTTGAGTGTAGACGAAAGATCAGCAATACTACTTTTTATTACTTTTCTTTATTAGTGAGGAAATTATAGAGAAAATTCTTAACTAGTATATGATTTTTTAAAACAGAGGTGCAGTTTTTCTTTTGTTTTCAGCAACAAAAAGAAATTTTTCTTTATTAAGAGAAAATTTTTTAAAGATAATGAATAGTAAAAAAATTATAAAGGCAAAAATTATTTAGACAGGAAAAATGTAAACTCAGTGAAAGCAAAACAGAACAAAGCTACATCTTCATGAGTGATGAATGTAGGGTCATCAGTAAAAAAAGTGAAACATTGATGATATACTTTTGTTAGCTGATCAAAAGAAATGTGAGAAGGTTTTTTGTCTCGTCAATTGTCCATTTCAACGGGAATCGAATTATTGTGTGAATACTGCAAACACACACACACACACACACACACACACACACACACACACACACACACACACACACACACACACACACACACACACACACACACACACACACACACACACACACACACACACACACACACACACACACACACACACACACACACACACACACACACACACACACACACACACGCACGCACGCACGCACGACACACAACACACACACACACACAACACACACACACACACACAACACACACACACACACACACATGCTCAGCATCGCTTTGCTAAACACAATAGATTTGTCTATCTATCTTGGATTTACAAATCCCCTACTCAACTTAGAAGGTAACGGCTGAGGAAAACCAACAACTTTGAATCGTTGGCTTAACTAAAATATGTTATACCTATTAGATTAATAATATAACGGACTTTTATCCCTAGTTCCTTTGTAATTATTTAATGATTATTTAGAAATTAACTATTGAGTAGTCATGTGAATTTCGTCTCCTAAGATGATATGTACAATTTTAAGACAATAAATCCTTATGCGTTAATCCATAGAAGTCTAATTGTTTCGTCTTCACCATAGTTATTGTAACGATAAAATAGTAACGATATAAAAAAAAGTAACACGAAAGCTAAAATTCTATAAATTCTTCAAACTTCTGCCGAAAATAAAAACCATACTGAGAAATGCGATTCATATATTCCTTGCTCCTTTCACCAACTAGTTGCCATCTAGTAATTTCTTAGGCTGAAAATGTGCTGATGGCGTGAGAAAAGAAACTTAAAATATAACACTCACTTTTATTGGATAATGGTTATGAAAATGGGAATTAATTTCCTTACTAGCGCTATTTTTGCAACGAAATGATGGCTATTTTCAAAAATTGTTATGGAAATGTGCACTTTGGAGACTTATTACAAGCCATTACGTGCAAATGCTTTATTAATATTGCTAATTAAGTTATTTAGTTTACTAGAAATTTCCAGTTAAACGTATTTTTTGACAGATTAAAGAATGAGTCTTGGAATAGGGAGTTTAATTTACAAAATTGTTTTTCTCTCTCACGCACATTTATATCTTTTTAGTTATTTATGCTAATCACATATAGTTAAATTAATATACAATAAATTAATTAAGTAAAAGTCATAATTACTTGATAGATATCCAGTAATATCTTTATTATCTATCAGAAGTTTGTCATCATACAAAAGGTAAACTTAAAAAAAAATTCTAATCCTTATCTTATTTCTTACATAGACATCAAAGTTTAGGCATGAGATAAAAACATGTAAGCCTATTTAGTAATTATTAAAACAATTATCTGCATAAATTATGAAAAATTTAAATGATCAATGAACGTTATAAAATAACTAATTTCTTAATTTTGAACTGCATTATGAAATTCAGCTTCTTTAAATTTTTGTATTAAAATTCAGTGGTATTACCAAACACTGTGACAGTATTGATTTTTGAGATTGTACTTTTATTATTTAATTCATTTATACAGATAGTTTGATCAAAAAATAGCAATCAGTGAAATGTTTCATTAAATTTTTTCCCTTTCTCTTACAGTTTTATAATGGCTCGAAATTTAAGATAATTAATGATAACTCACTTAGAGAGAATCTTCCACTTTTACTTAAAAATTAACTTTGAAGCATTGGCTTATGAAATATTATAGTTAAGGATTTGAAATTACAAAATTTGGTGTGTGATTTAAAAACAGATTTTAAAAAAAAATCTTATAGATAGATATTTTGCATTAAGAAGATTAAAAAAAAAATTGAGTTTTAACAACGAATTTAAAGAAAATAGAAAAGAAAAAAATTAGTATCTGTTTTCATTGTAACTAACATCAGAGCAGAAAATAACAAGATTTTAAAATAATATGCACTTTTTTATTTTTTGCGTAAATAAAAAAAAATAGTAACAAAAATAATAGAATATAAATAAGAAATGCATTTTTATGGACATAAAATAGGTGAAAAACAGTTTTTTTTAAAAACAAGTATGCTTCGTAGGTTTTAAGTAAACGTAATACTTCAAATTTGGGTTCATACGGCAATAGACAAGCGCAAAAACTCCCACGCACATTATTAAAATTTTTTTCAACCTAGATATGTTATTTTACATATATATATATAATTCACATTAAAAATTGCAACTTTGAAAGGAATAGTTACATTTTTTGTTGAATAACTTTTGAAAAATTCATTTAAATATACATAAATTATCTTAAATTTAAAAGCTAGATGATTTTTGATTAAGAACTAGTACATTTTTTTTATTAAAATCATCTAAAAAACTAAAAATAAGCTTTACATTTGATGAACTTCATAACATGTTTTTTTTGGGAAAAAACAAAATAATTCAAATATAAGAAATAAAAAAAGCATGAGTTTCTTACAGAAGCCTTAAATAAACTTTCACAAATTCAATACTTGAGATATTTTATTTATGTACACCATTTCTATGTTTATTAATTCAATTTCCAATTTTCTTGCATGATGATTTTGAACTTAAACAAGATATAAAAATGGGATAAACAAGTAACATTTCAAAATGAACATGCCTAGGAAATTTTCATATACTTGAATCTACTAAAATTAATGTTGACAAAAACAGAAAGAAAGTACAAAATTGTTTACTAAAAATATTCCTTGTAAGATGACAAATTTTGACAAAAAATTTTGGGTAACGTATAGTTAGAGTAATTGACTTTTTTTGACTGCTTTCATTTGAAGATGGAATGTTTTTGTATTTTGCTATATATTCGTAATGAGTGTGTCTACACAGATTGGAATATTAAAGATAAAATAAATAATGTTATGCTTCAATTCCACAAACAAAGTAATTTTTGAAGTAGAGCTTTCATTTTCATTCCTTACCAATAATAATTCTTTTAAGTACTGATTTTCTCCTTAATTTTAAAGGACAAGTTTTAATTTAGTTGGCCGTATACAGCAAACACTCTCTTTCTAATCACGTAGTTTTCATAGAAAAATTCAGTTCATATGGGCTGATAAAATAAGTTTAAATTTCAAGTACTACCTTTATTGATTAATTTGTTATAATTTATAATTATGGAAGTTATGTTATTTTATTCTGAATAACTGTACATCAGTATTGCAGGCACAGTCTAGATACAGTTTCTTGCTTCACATTACGATTTAAAGTTAAAGAGCTCCCAGATTTTCGCAATAACTCTTTATTACCACAGCATAATTATTTTTTTTACTCTTGGGATTTATAACAGACATTATGATGTCAGAGTACCATGAAGTGGGAGTTAGTGGTGATTATTTGGCTCTATGTAGATGTTAGAGCAAAGATCTAACATCAAGTCAATGCGCAGATTGGAAAAATCTGCTTGAGAGACTTGAGCCTTGCAGTTGATTCTTTAAAGAAAATAGCAGTTTACGAAATATTTCCAAAATTCGGGGTTGTTTATGAATCTACGGAAGATGAAAATCGGAGTGGAAGACCTTCAACCTCAAAAAACGAAGGAATGGTCAAACAAGTGAAACATTTTAAAAGATCACACCAAAAAATGAGCCTCGACGAGTTGACACGAGAAATGGGGATCTCTCATGGGCTTATTCCTGCAGTCCTTTCAGATGAATTGAATATGAAACGTATTAGAGTGCTTGAGTGAGATATTGAAAGTTTATTAACGCCACACTTCAAGCAACACGAGGGCTATTGTTGGCGGACGTCTTAATTTTGAACCGCAGTCAAGTGACGAAGGCATCACATGAAATGTCTAAGCTACCACATCATGATCCTCGATAGATTTCAGGTGCATTAGCTCCTCCACATGGTAGATATTCAGTGGTACTAAGGCTTGAATTCATGTGACGCCGGCCATGCGTTCGTGATCTTGACCCCTTGGCAATTCTGGCCTGCAGCGTGTTATTGTAACGTTTGCCCCGAATCAAACGGAAACTCGGCAGTTGACTGTAGCCGAATGTTTTGAAAAAAGAATTGAAGAATAATTTTCTGTTAATCAACGATTTCTAATTCGAATCTCTGTGGATTAATTTTGTCTAACACTATAAAAGCCAAAAATCTTGTGTAAAACTCGGAATCGGGCTCGATCAACTCCCACATTCTTAGACAAAGCATATGCTTTATCCCTTTCAGGCTCATTTTATTTCTGGATTATGGATCAAAAATGTCAATTTTTTAAATATTTATTTTCAAACATACATATCTTTACAAAATATAATCATCATTCGCATACAAAGTTTCCTAAAAATTAATGTACAAAAAATCTATTTAAACAAATGAGTAATTTACATGTAATGCTCTCTTTCTGTATGGCAGAATTCATTTTTGTCTTGACTCAATTCCCACTAACTATAAATATAAAACTTAGAATACCCAGCTTTTATCTTGAATTTCAAATTTTATTTACATCTTTAGCATTTACATACAGATTGTGAAATTATTAATCAAAATTTGATCGTGTGTGATAAATTTGCAAAAACACAGTACTGCACATAACTCAACACCACAATCTGGACAGCAGAGAGAATCGTGTTTCTCTTCTTACTTTCTTCCCTTTACTGTCTCTCTTTGAGCAGTAAAAAATACACTATCATGTTGGATAAGTTTACTTCTCTGTTGGGGGAATGTAGCGAACAGAAAGTTTCTTTCAGACAAGCTTGAAGGGGGTTTCTCAGCAAAAGGACGTCCAATTTTTGTATAAAATCCAACGAGTTGCACTTTTCAATTACTCAAAACCATAAACAAAACATCGGTATAATTCGGGAAAGACGATTGCACAGTGTAAATTTTTAGAGTGCCCGAGCAAAACTCGGGATAAGCCGGAAAGAGATTAAAACTCCTTACGTGAAAAAACAACAACTTTTGAGCCCCTGGTCAACGGGTCAAATTACGGAAGGGATATCGAGTGAGTGAGTAAGGGAATATTAACGTCGCACTGTTCAGCTACTCGAGGGCTTTTGGCGACAAACCTCGTTATTTTGATCCATGGTCGAGTGACGAGGACGACACCTGGCTTGGTACCCCCTTCTCCTAACTACCACATCACACAACTGAGAGGTTTGAACTCTCGGCAGATTTAACGTGCATCAAGCCCCTACATGGCGGGTCTTCAGCGGTACTAGGCTCGAATTTATGACACGCCAACCATGAGTCTATTATCTTGACCACAAGGCTTCCGTGGTCACTAGGGAAAGGAGATCGAAGCTGGACTGCTGGAATTATTGCAATCTCATCAAAAATGTTCTGCTGCAGTTCTTGACGACTATGTGGGTTGTTGCGATATACCTTAGACTTGAGGATTCCCTACAAAAAGCAATCGCACACTGGCAGATCAGGTGACGTGGGTGGCTAGTTAGGGCCGAGATCAAACTTGCTTCAGTTAACAACTCTGTCCTAAATGATTGTGTAAATAGGGTCCATGATTCGGTATTCGTCCGCATGTTCGACGAGATATGCCGGTCTTTTGTAACAGGGGTCAGGTTGATTTGTTACGACTTTGAAGCATTTTTTGGTTAATTGTATCCACATTTTCTGGTGTTCGGTCACGTTTCGGAATGCTTTTTGCCTTGTTCAAAACAGATCCTGTCTGATGCTGTTTTGTGACTAATCGTTAGATGACACTTTAACACTGAATTCATAAGCAAACAACCGGGAACACACTATTTCCATGAATTTGTTTTGGCGTATTTTTCCAAAACGAACAACCTCTCCTCCACTGTATGTACCACCTTCACATGTGCTCTGATCAACTCACGCTGACACAGCCCACACTAGTTCTGAACCGATTTCCATCTTTAGGTGTGCACGTCACATTCATGTCCAATCAAATCCACTTTTATTCCGCATTTTAACAATTTTTTAACGCATTATTTTAACAATTTATAAATTGTTAAAATCACATTTACCTATAGAATTATTTTGCTTTGATTTAAGAAATCCCATTTGCAGCAATTATATTAAGAAGATTCGTTACCCAGAAAAAAGTTCATTGTTAGCATAAAAAAATTTAATAGTTTTATAGAATATAATATTTTTATATATTCATACATTTGAATATTTTTTCTAATCGAATCTCAAAATTCACTGAGGAAGTGATATTAGGTTTATTATTTAACTTCTAAAAATTTGAAAATTTAAGATTAGTTTAATATTGCTTAGTCATAAAATCATTACTCCAAAGCATGAACTGGAATTCAGAAACGTAAGACTAATGGAAGCCACGAATTTGATTCTTCGCTTCTCCTACATTATACAAGGTATAAACCATTATTAAAGTTAGTTCTAAAATATTCTTAGCCTTTAATGTGTTTAGATTGTAAGAAATATTATACACTTTTATGATTTGATTTTTATCCTTTACAGGATGGGCATTTGAAATTTCATTTGAAATAAATGCTCTCGAAAAGAATGGGGGTTTTTATCTTAAAAACGACCAAGATATTGCTTAAATATTTTTGAATCTCAAATGCTTTAACAAAACTCATAAACATCAATCGCGATCAAAATCTCGTTTTTCTCTATAAAGGGGGATGGAGAGGGGGGGGGGGTAAAAACTTCCTCTTTCTCTCTCCAACTTTCTGAATCTGTTATACTTATATTGCTCAATAAGTAGATAGAACTTTATCTTATTGAAAATGTACAATAGTGCCAATCATCGACAAAGAAAAGTATAAGGCAGTAGAGCCTTAAATCCCATGCTAAATAGCAGTTTTTAATAAAATTATCCGTCTCCTAAAGGTCAAAAATTATTAAAGCTCCGTTTGTAAGTACGAAAAAAAGTAATTAAATTTTTTAAACTGTGTCATGAAATTCTTAACACTCATTAATTGTTTTTTCCTTCAAAAATATGAAGAGTTTAAGTTTCTTAAGCATGTTTAAGGACTTTTTTATTCTTCCAAAATCTGGAACAATAAACATAAATATGTGTTGGAAGGATAATGCGAAAAAGAATTATTTAAAAGCGGGAAAAAAATGAGTTAAAACTCGTAAACAATATGTAAATCTGAATTATTTTAATCTCAGGGGAAAAAAGGGTTTTGAATTGCTATGAATGAAGTATTTTAATGAGAAGTTTTTCTTTTGATGAGTTTCTCTTAATCTCGGAAATGTTTTTCAGATAATCGATTTATAAGGCAGCCCTTTTCATCCGCCTCTTTGTGATTTTCTCAAATTCTCGTTAAAAGCAAAAACGTTTCCATAGAATTTCTAATACATGCCCTTATAATTATTTATTTAGAAGGAAATGTATTTTAAGAAAAACAATCTAAATATATTTGTTTCACTAAAATATGGTGTAGGAGGAATAAATTTTTTTTTTTTTTTTTATGAACTGAAAAATTTCAATTCTGAAATTTAGAAATTCAAAAACTTGTTTCTATAAATACTTGTACAAAAAAATGAGACTTGAAAATAGGATTTGTTAAAATTTTATAGTAATGAATATAGCTAAATATTCAGGCTAATTTATAAATTATTTAAAAAAATAATAGTGACTAATTTAAGAAATTCTGGATACTTCTAATGAATTAAAATACTTTCAAAAATTTATTAATATATCACACACAATTAAATAAATGTTTATATTTCATTGTAAATATATGGAAATAATATATGCGAAGTTGGCAATTTGTTTTGATGGAGATTTATAATTGATTTTAGATTTCAGTTATTTAATTAAAATTTAAAAATAATTAAAAACTTATATAGAAGTCAATAATGCTAATAATTGTCCCCTAAGAAAGTGATACAGAAAAAAAATATACAACACAAATAAAAAATTGGCTATCAAGGCTCAAAAAATACAATGTTAAATAATATGGGCTGATGTAATGCGCAAGTTATTTTCTTGAATAAACTACAGCGCTTTCCACTTTTGAAAGCAATACATATTCACTTATTGGCATATTTTTTTCAGCTGTAGACATTTGCATATCCTCTAGATATTTTTATGTGTAATAGAATCTATCACAGGGTTATTACCTTGCTTCCGAAAAACATGGGGAGTTACCCATAAAATATTTAGCTACCGTATTTATTCGAATCTAAGCCCCACTTTAAATCCAATGTTAATGCTACTAAAAATCGAGTGCGGCTTAGAATCGAAGGTGAAAAATTCATTGGAGGGGGGGGGGATGAATATGATACTGATCGTTAGAGCAATTGCAGGTTCATGTGTGTATATAAAATTATTTATTCACTTCTTATTTGTTCTCATTGAAAATTTTTTTTAAAAAAAATTCTTAAATATCGGGGACCGATAAACCTTTTTACACTATAATTGGAGGTGCCACTAAAAGTCGATGGTGGCTTAGATTCGAATAAATTGGTAATATGCAATATTTTACAGTTAAAACCGCTTATATGCTCTTTTTATAAATGTTTATTTGCTGATCGATGGCATAAACTCAAATTTGCAGAAATAAAAAGTAATTTATTATAATCTTAATTAAACACGTTATTTCTGTAACTATGGCTAATTTACTGGATCGACCTAAGAGGAATTTGTGACCATTTGGTAATTTTTAGCATTCTTTCATCAAATCTGCGACTTCGAAGTTACATTTGAGACATCAAATCTTTTCATTAAATAGTGAAGAACTAATTAGTGTCACTTAAATAATAATTCTCTTATCTTTGCCAATCTGATTTTTATTTCAACAATTTGAACTTTTCATTTACCAACACATTGATCGTATTAAGAAGCTGCGTGTAAAGCAATGAAAAACCTAAAAACTGAAGTATCTGTGAAACTATTTCAGTTTTGAAATATTTAAAAATTTAGTGCAGAAAAGGAAATATAAATATTATAATACAAAAAGATTAAATTAACAAAAAATAGTTTATGTATTCATTGGAAGATGATTATAAACTAATCTATTATATCTTCAGCTTAATTATCAGAATGTGCATCTCCACAAAATGAAATAAGACTTATAACGTCATCTAGTGGTGTACTTTAACCTATCCACTAGATTACTTCATATGTGTTACAAAAATATCACTAATTCATAATTGCATTGAAATAATTTCCGTGCATAGTAAAAATAAACAGTTTTTACTTCCTCCTGTAAAGTTTATCCAGAAGGATTTTCGCGTTGTGATAATTAGGCTGACGATATGCTAAATTTATTCCGTTAAACGTTATATAGATCTAAACCAATTCTAAAAATAATCAAATTAATAAATCAAATAACCTGAAAAGATTTTTAAAAAAACTGAAACTTCCTTAAAAAGTTTAAATCTTAAGAATTTTAATTAATAATATTCCAAAAAACTCGTGAAAAGAACAAAAAAAAAGTTTGTTTTGCAGTTATTGATAAAATAGCATGATAGAAAGTGAAAATCAAAAGCGGTAAATTTATTTTTACATAAATACTATTAATGAAAAAAAGTGATTTTTCTGCAATAACAAAAAGAAAGAAAAAAAAAGTTTTAAAGTATTGCAAATTTCATAAATCCATCAATCCTGATGTCTGGGGAGGCACAATTTTTCTCATATTAATTTAATATAGATTTAATATATTAAAATACGGTTCTCATCGACTTTAATGTCATTATATTACTATCTTTCTTCAGATAGATCATTTTTTGTTCCCTAATATCTTTTTACAGACAAAAAAAAAGTTAAAGTGACATGAAACACGTTAAAAAAGTTTCTGTATTTTAAATTATCTTACACTACATACACAGAAAAATATCTATACAAATCCAAATAGTGAAGTGCATTTTCTATTTAACGATCTTTTTTCTTGTCATTCGATTTTTTTACCCCCAATTTTTAAAATATCTAAGGACATTTTTCAAATTATTTTCTCTTCCAGCACATTTTATGGTGATTATTGATCTTCCACTGTTTTTACCAGGAGCCTAGCTAACCTAGAGCAAGGAAATGGACATAATGTTTCAGTAATTAAATTTTTAAGAACGTATGTTAACTAATAAGAACTTAAAATTACTAGTTATATATAAAATAATGTAATCTTAAAATTACTTGCAGGATTAAAGTAAGAAATGTCGTTAAAAAATTCATTAATTTCAATATAACATTATTTTTTAAAGTTTAAAATATAGTGTATCCGAGACAATGTTTTCTTCCTTCTTGTTTTCCTAGAAGATTTCTTTTTGATGGGTAAAATATATTATTCGGATAGATATTAATTTTCTAAAAAGCGTGAATAATTATTTTTTAAGTAATGCAACCTCTCTGACAGTAAAGTTACATGAATGAGGTCGGAACCACCGATCTGGCAACACTGTTAGAAAAAAAAACGCTGCATATGCATAGCGATAGTTGTTGACCATCTGCCCTCACCATTGTTCATTTGAGCGTTGTCTATGTTTGTGTAAGACTTGTTTTACGAAGTGTTTGCTTAGTGCGTTGGTTCTTAACTGAAAACTGGAAAATGAAAGAACGAAATATTAATTTAAAGTTTTGTTTTAAGCTTGGAAAAACACCGATATAAATTTATTCGATTCTGTTACGTGTTTATGAAGATCAAGCACTGTGCATGAAGTGTATGTACGAGTGGCTTACCCGTTTTTGAGAAGGCCGAGAAAGTGTTTCTGACTACCCCCGAAGCGAAAGACCGGCGGCCATTGTCAGCGACGAAAACATAAAAAAAGTGAGTAAATTAATCATGAAAGATCGTCGATTAATTGTGCGCATAATAGCTGGACGATGAATGCCGCAAGATATATTAAAATTTTGACCTGACACGTCTATGCAGGGTACGACTCCAATACGCACAAGGTCCATGGGTGTTTGTTCCCGACAATGCTCACCCTCAACAGCCAATATTGTCAAGCAGTTCCTGGCAAAAAAAAAAAGAGCTGGTTCAAATTGAACATCCACTGTTCTCGTTAGACCTCAATCCTCTAAAATTCTTCCTGTTCCCATGACTGAAACTCACTTTGAAATGAAAGAGACTTAACACTATTTCTGACATCCAACAAAACTTGACGAGGCTTCTGAACTCCATCTCAAAAGAAGACGTCTTGCAAAGTTTCCAGGACATGTATAGCAGATCTCAGCGGTGCATAGTTATGAGAGGTACCTATTTCGAAGGACAGTCAGGTAACTTTCGTTAATATTACATCTAAGTTAATGTTACAGGACTATTCACCAAACTTTATTATCAGAGGCTGTATATAGAGTTTGTGAATTAAAATTTCTTTTATCTGGTTTCTAAAATATATTACGATGAATCTCTTTTTAATGAATTTTTTATACACCGAACTTTTTCCCGGGATTTAGCGACTTCGTTAAATAGAGATCCAACTGTATTCTGTTTGATTATTAATTGATGGTCAAAACTATTTTTTTATATTTTATGCGCCGCTTTGGAAATAAAATGGGTCGAGAATGTGGAAACAACATTTCACAATTTAACAAAAGCAAAACCTATAATGTAGACAAGAGCTCATAAAGCAAGCTTATAAACATTTAACTTGAAAAATTTCTTACTGAAGTTTTTATCTTTCAAAACTGAAGGCATAACTCTTAATATCTAACTGTAACTCCTTCAACTGCTGGTCGCATTTTAAAATTGCTTGTGTGCCAAGTTTCGAGTAAAAATGTGGCAAAATGCATTTTTCTCGAAAATATAATTTCGTGTTGAACACAAGTGATCATTTTAGAATGCGTAACAGTCTTTTTAAATCTAAATATCAGAGCTTAAAAATTCTATTCTTCAGATGTTATATTTCTGTTAGAAAATTAGAAAATGCGTTAAGCTTTGATGTGATTCTTTGAAATATCATTATAATTCTAATGGAAGGAGAATTTTTGCTTTGAATAAGGGTAATATATTTTAACACACATTTTAAAAGTAAAGTTACTTATGTATTCATGAATTGGTCTTACATTCAGGAATTTAGAGGTATTTATATATAATTTAATGTTATATATTAAATGTATTGTTATGCAGATCGGGTGTCTTGGATTTTATGCTATCAGATTTAAAGAGCAAAATTGTTCCTTAAGAAGGATGAAATTTATAGTAGAGAAGTAATCCACAAAGTACAGGATATAGCTGCAAAATTTACAAAATGAATCCCAGAAGGTCTCCTCTTCATCTACAGTTCTCAGACACAAATATCGGTGTTCGAAGATACAAATAGGTAATGATAAAGATTATTCACCAGTAATCACTCCATCGTAGCAACTGATGTCTTCAACAGCTGAAGTAGTACTGACTAAGCTTCAGCGAGAGGCTACTATTTACAGCCTGCGTGGCCATATTCAAGCACTTTCTCGAAAGATCCGCTTACGTCATAGATCGTGATGTTAATAAATTTCTCCAATTATTTCCAGAAGCACTGATATGGTCACCAAGTCACAAAAATGGTCACTAAAAATGATGCCAACTTGGTTTTATTGCCAACATTTCACCAAGTTTCCATTGAATCATCATTATAATGTAAGGAACGGAGTTGTTTGCAAATAGTAAAATTTTTATCATAAAGTAAATACAGCAGAAGGTAGTATTAACGTATTAAACATCCAAATGTAAATTATTTACAGTATTTTAAGCATTAATTACACAAAATTTGTAAAAGTACTCAGTGCGCAAAAAATTGAAATATAATCAATAAAAAATACTATAAAATTGTTTTTTGATCATCTTTTAAAAATTATCTACATTTATGATGGAATATACAGATGAAAAAAATGGAAGGAAGAGTTGAAAGGGAAATTAGCAACAATAGTGGTTAATCACTGTGCATCCCCTAGCATTAAAATTCCTTCTTTTGAGAGATTAATGAGTTAAAAATCTTTTAGCAATCTTGATGTATCATTGAAATTCTCTTTAAAGAGGAATTTACGAATGATAGCAAAATATGCAATTATAGCTTATTAACTAATTAATTTATAAAGACTGATGTTTGATATTTCTCGATACCTGTTTTTGAATTTCTCGTTGCTGTGTAGATTATTTTTAGCTTCTACCCGTCGTCGTATTATTTGATTCTTGAGTGTACTTATTCATTGTCTATGTGTATAAGTTCATAAAAGGAGATAATTGTAAGCAATCAATATAACTACTATATTTATTGTTTTATTGTTAAATTATCGGTAGAAGATATGCACATGGTATGGAATATGAGAGAGTTTTATAATACTTAACTGACAAGTAACAAAAATTTGAAAAAATAAGTACTTTCAAACAAAAGAAATAATGCAATTTAAATAATATATGCGTAATATTGCAGACTATTTTATTCTTATGAAGAGGCAAAAGCCGTGATAATTCTTAAATTTATTATCTTTTAGAATTTACTTGAAAAATATTTGAACTTTAAAGATGGAAGGTGGAGTTTTCATATTTGACTTTCACATGGTATTTTTGAATATTCTTGATCCAGTAACATTAATGAAAATCATATAAAAATCATTTCTCGAACTAAAAATGCTTAGTCTAGCACTTAAAAAGTCGTCCGAAAAGTTCCAAAGTTGCATTAAATTATTAACGAAGATAAAACTAAATGCATGCCAATTGCAAAACCTTATGCAGGTTTTAAACATTTGCAGACTGAAAATTATAAGTCTGGAGAGGTTGATAATTTTTCCTATTTGGGATCAAACATTAACATTCTAAATGACATTGATGCTCAAATTAAAAGACATATTATTGCTGATAATCTGTCTTCAAAACCTAAGATTTTTCTAAAAATCAAAATTGACTATAAGATACGAGTATATAAGAATTATTCCATATAAAACAATCATCAGTACCGCCCTCACCAAGAGATCTGAAAATTAGACTTTGACTAAATCACAGATTTAATTCATCTTTGAGAGAAAAGTTATTAGATATATATTTGGTGCGCACTGTGAATAAGAATGGATTGTGGAGTTATAATTTTGAATTAAATAAGCAATTTATAAGGAAGTAGATGTTATTAAATCCATCAAGATTGGTCGTTTGAGGTTTGCGGGCCCTTATCCTTGAATAAGTATAATCAGTTAATTGTTCAGAATTTCCAATTACAAACTTATAGGAACAAGCACTAGGGGTAGGCCCAAATTGAGATGGGCTGATTTTGTGGAGGACGATATTAAAGTTTTAAGTACGACTGATTAGATAACTACTGCTAAGCGGAGATCGGAACGGAAGAAGGTTCTTGAGAAGGCTTGACCATTTTTTTCTTTTCTATTTATAAGGGGATTCCACAGCCCTAACTTACATTAATTCTTTTCATAAATGTTTATAGGAATTGTGAATTATTTTTATATACTTTATGTTTTTTTGTGGGGTGAAATTAAATATTAAAACCATTTAAGAAAATACTCTCGAAATTCGGATTATTCCTTAAAAACAAAATGAAAATTTCTACTCAACTAATTAAAAAAAATAACATAGAAAATCAATACCAACTGTAATAAAAAATAACATTAGATACATTAAAGAAAATAAATCATAATTTATAATTGATTCCGGTAAGAAAAAGTGTGAGACATACCTTTCACGAAGGTTATAATTAGGACTTACTAAAAACTTAGAATCAAATAAATGCTATTCATGTAGAATGATTCATTGTTTAGAAGAATATCAGCAATTATAGAATATACATAAAAAATGCGAGATTAACCGAAGAATTTAAATTCATTACCCAACTGATAGCTGCTATCCCACAATGTGCAAATAATAAAAACAGACTATACTTATAATAAATCTTGAGACAGTGGATTATTTTTTAAAAACTTTTAATGTATTAATTGCTAAATTTTCCCCACAAGCCTTTATCTTAAATGAACAAAAACAGGGGCACAATTGAAAACCTATTAAGATATTAATGGATAATTAATCTGAGGAAAGAATATATTAAAGATACTAATTAGAGGCAAAAAAAGCAAGTAAAAAAATCGTTGATAACTTTTTTACACCTAATTAGTTGAACGTTTATCATTAATAAGAATCACATAATATTAGATACTTTTAATGAATTTAATAATGGCTTTATTGATTCTTTATTTTTTTAAATACATTTAATCCCTATACCCCACACTCTTATGTTCTGAGATTTATTCTGATATAGTGAAGTAATTATGTGTTATGAAAAGAAATAAAAGAGTTTTGGTTTCAAAAGAAACTGGAAAAGAGAACGGGGTTTCGTCTAAGATCAGAAATGAGAGATGATTTGGGAAATTTTCTCAATTTAATTTAATTAAGTTATGGTTGTCAAAGCTTCCTTTCTCAATGAGGTATAGGTTACAAAAATGTATTCAATTTTTTGAATTTCTTTCTTGTTATTTTGGAAACTCAAACATTTAAAATTCAATTAATGCAAGGATGCACAATAAAAAATGCACAATTCTTTTGAGAAGAAGTAGATATTACTGGCAGAGACTTTTAAAATAGACTAAAATATATAACACGTGCTTCGTAAATTTTTGTGAGTAATGAAAAAGTTTTATTTCTTTATTTCCTCCTTGTTGTTTAGAAAAGCAATTTATAGAGGGAAAAAAGGGAAAGAATTAAGAATCGATTAAAATTTAAAAATTGATTTTGAACCTACGAAGAAAAAATTAAATGGTATTCTTATTTTATATTTCTTCGATGGTTAAAAGTGGTGGTAGTTTCGAACAATTATTGTAAATAGTACTTTAAAGATGAACTTCTCAAGGAGTTTTTAAATATGCTTATTCTCATCTGTAAACAGCAACAAATCCATGCGTTCCATGTCTACCTGAATTTCATCAAAGATTCGTTGTGCTTGTATATTGGGTATTGTGAACGACTTCCTCTTAGTGCCATAATTTTTGCCAACTTGACTTGATGGTCGATAGTATCTGTATTTTACTGGAAGAGGGATTTTGCTATAATTATTTCGAGATGGTAGATTGCCGTTTGTAATGAAATGTGGTTTCAGTAAGACGGTGCTGCGACGCAGGTCACGACTGCTATGGTGCGGCGAACATGCAGTGCTGTTGAAGTCGCTGTTAAGACCGGATCAATTCTGAGAAAGGTGGCGTTAAGGCGATTTTGGGATGCTCGTAGATGTGAGCCTTGATAGTCACAGTAAGTGTGAGAGAATCCGAGTGAATCTGCAAGTCGATAGGTGAGAGAAACTGTTAGAGTGTGCTGAGTTGTCGTAGCGTGCTGAAGCCTGTAGAAATGTCTCTCTAGCGTTTGTGATGTTTCGTAGCGTCTCGAGAGTCTCAGGGTTTTCCCTTTTGGTGTTTCTTTAAGGGTGGAATACGTCAAGCCCCCAAAAGTGAAACGTGATGCAGAAACACTTCTGTTTGGACGTAGCCGGTATTACTTTTCCTCTATTGGTCCTAGTCCCCTTCCCGTGGTGGACTTTGAAGCCGGTGGGTGGCGTGGGAAATGCCCTGGTGACCTTACTGTCAGCAGGATCAAGGGAAGTCAAAAAAAAAAAAAGAGAGAAGAGAGAGAGAAGGTTGACTGGTCTTAGAACATAAGCGTCGGGGTGTCTAGTCTGGGATGTTTTCCCACACGAAACTACTTGACTGTTGAGACGTCACTAGTCCCTTAATAGGAAATGGGTCCTTTGGTGGAGACCGCTACAATGATATGCGAGGTGTTACTGTCGCTTTTGAGGTGTACTGGGCTGAGTAAGGGGGCTAGTGCAATGGCCTCTCCTCTCACCAGATATATTCAGCCTTAAACACTTCTTCTTAGCAACCTTGAATGCCTTTATTTATGAGACTACACTTGAATCATTTGAGGAGAGATTTTTTGTGTTTTACTAGATTGTCCAACAAGACTGAATGTATGCAAAAATCTTCCCTCACATTTTTGAAATCCGAACAATAACACTCTGGGTTCTTCCCAGCTTTTAGTAAAGTTAATAATCATAATTCCCTCATTTTTGAAAATTGCTGTAAGGAAGCACTTTGTAATATTACTGAAAGTTAAATATGTTTTCATGACACATACACGCATCCACAATTACGTTTGATCAAAATAGTTCCGAAATAACTAATTTTAAGATGACTGAATCTTCTATTTCTGTATTTGTGTGACGCGTTCTTATTTATTATTTTATTTGCTTAAAATAATATGAATGCTTTTGATTTCACATTTTTTTAAAGATTTCTGCATACAATTTTTATGAGGAAGTTATCTTTATTAATTAATTGCAAATTTGCAAAATTATTAAATTTTGAAAAATTAGTCGCGTTTTACAACGAATTGTTTGGCCTTTTTTAAGAACAATTTATGTTATTCATTTCAGCTTTTATTATCAAAAAATGTAGATATATGCCTTGCATTTCTCTTCGGGAAATAAAGAGAAATATTTTATATATTCATTAAAATCATTAATATTGGTACTAATATATGTACACCAACCGATAGTAAAAGCACTGTGAATGTGTCATACTGTGATATGGTAACATGAATATGTTAAATACTGTAATATATTCAATCACAATAATATATACAGATTAACTGTGAATTTCTTATTCAGTTTCATACAGTCAGTTATACATACACAATTTTCCATATAAAGATCTTTTTCACGTTTATAACGTATACTAAGGTATAAGTTATAAGGAATTTATTTTTATACAATGCGATACTTGAAAAGCCATTTCTCAGAACAGCATGCAAAAGCACGTCTAGATATATTTTTAGATACATATTTTAAAGCTGCAGGAATGTTGATAAGTAAAAATAATTTTTTTTCTGTAAAATTCTTTAAAATAAAATTAAAAAAAAAAAGGTTTTTTAAAATATCTCTGCAAAAATTTCTAGTGGAACGTTGTAGAATAATCTTATGCATTCGGGACAAGCTTTTGTGAAGTCTGTTTATTTATTTATTTATATTACGTATTAAAGTATATTCGCTCTATGGAGTAAAATTTAGTGTCTGTATATATTAAATTTTCTGTGTGTCAGTTGCAGAAGTGATTTGAAAGCAGCATGGATTATATTGTGGGTGAATATAAATTTTTAAAGAATATTAAAAAAAGAAGCAGATTCAAATATTTTAATGGTTTCTGTCAAATAATAATAATTAATGATGATATGTGTAATTTATTGAAGTTAATCTCTATATATATGAAGGATAAAAGCGGCTCACTCCTCCTGAACTATAAGATGAATACACTTGAAATTTGGCAGGTACATTTCTTTCATTGAGTAGAGATCCGTTGAGAATGAGTTTTTCAAAATTTGACTCCCAAAAGCTTTGCGTGGCTACTGTTGGCACAAATTCTTGTTTTGTAAGATCTGGACACTTGAAATTTGACAGATATGTTCATTCTACTTGTGACGGATCTATACGCGTTCTTCCACTAAACTTCTTGGGAAATCTTTGGGGCTAGGAAAAATAACGACCTTCTCTAAAAGAAAAAAACGTGATATGCAAATTAAGTTTATAATAAATAGTTAAAGTTCACTTGCTAGAAAGGTTAGAAGGTTAGTTAGTAAAAGGTGACAAAGTGAGTTATAAATAGAAGAGTTATATGGAAGAAAGTTAGTAAGTCAGTTTGAGAGAAGAAAGTTTTGAAGTTAGAAATATAAAGAGATTGAAGGATTAACATTAAAAGTTAAAAAGACTACCAACAGTTCAGGTATTAGTCACCTTTATAATACGTTTTGATATTTAAATTATTAAAGAGGTTTAAGTGACAATTAGTTACATATCTACATTTTAAAGAAATATTAAGGTAGAGGATTGATTAATACAACGTGGATAAATTAATAGAAGTATTCTCCAAAAACGCAACTCTCGCCTCCTTATCTCTGTTAGCTAATCGGAAACATCGTATTTATTCTGATTCATTGATTTGTTTTTGAGTTAATTAAAGTACTGAATGAATAATTGGAAATTATCACATGTCGAATCATCCTTCACTTCCTCCTACACCCTTAGCCGGTTTACAAGGTAGACGGGAAGGGTTATTACATACTGAGTAGAGATATGCTAAGAATGAGCTTTTCGATAACCGACTTTCAAGGATGATACGGGGGCGTTACAGAACTAAATTATCGTTTTTGAACTATTAACGTCCTTGTATTTAAAATGAGAGGAGCCTGATTCTTTTCTTCAATAGAAATCTGTTAAGAATAAGTTTTGCGAAAATCGACTCCCATTCTTGAAGTGAGAAACTATGCACTTGCTACGTACACTTATTGCTGTTTTTATTTATTCTTTTTCTTTGAGGCAGAATTATAACTGATATTCGAATATAAAAATTTCTTAGTAAATTATTCTTTTAATAACTGAATTTTAGTGTTGTGAATTCTGCAACAGGGTTTTTATTGGGAATTTTAACTTATCCTGTCATATTTTAACGAGACAAGATTTTCCTGAAATAAAAAACTTAATTTTGTTTATCTAAAAGAATTTTATGTTAAGAGTTGCTTTGTTTTATAAGTCTTTGGTACACTATTTGAATATAAATATGCGTCGGCTGTTCCCTCTTAGTAGTTTTGCAGTTTACTTTAAATTCTTTCAAATATAATTTAATAATTGAATCTCATAATTTTTTTTTATCCTTCCTTCTCGATTGTTCTACTTTTTCAAATTCCCCTATGGATATAACACAGGAATGAGGTATACCACCAAGTATTGTATAATAATGGAATCAAAACAAAGATTAAAATATCTCCTTTATAACATTTTAGGAGATTTAATTAAAGATTAAAATAAAAATAATTAATTTAAACAAAAGTTAATTATTAATTTATTTTCTTGTTTGAATATGAAAAAACGTAATTATCATCACTTATCATTTCCAATTTCATTTTTTTAAATATTAAGTTTCGCGCTTTATGTAATAATACATAAAATACTTCAATTACATTATTTTATCTTCTTTTAACAACCAAGAGGTATTGCAATTCATTGTTGATGCTGAAAAACAAAATGTTTAACAAAACGGGATTTCTCGAAGAAAAAAATATAAAATACAAAGCTGGTTTAAAGAAAGAAGTTTAAGTCTTAAAACAAATTACATTAGTTTCAACTTCTGTAAATGTTTTCAACAATTTTGTGAGAAGAAAAAGAGAGAGATTTTTTGTGCCTTTTCATTTCTGTGCTTTTGCTGAGTATTGTTTGAAACTGTAGCATAGAAATAATCCAATCCAGGACAAAGTTACAGAAAACAAAAGAAATGAAAAGCTTAAACTTAAAAACAATGTGAGAATTTTTGCTGCATAGGCTTGGATTTTCAGAGGAAAAACAGCGATAAAAGGAGTTTAAGAAAAGTGCAATAAATAGAATTCAAAAACAAAATAGTACTAAAAGGATTTTCAGCAAGAAGAATCAATTACCAGAGAATATAATTTTAGGGGAAATAAGGAAAGTGCTTGGGAAAAAAAGAACCTTTACTATAAAAACCCCTCAGTTGTCATAGACTTTATCAAGAAAAACTATTACTAATAGAATATTAATTTAAATATATACTGCTATCCGTTGAAATTTCAATGCTATGAAAGAGGTAAATACAAGCGTCTAATTCGCATGAAAAGAAAGGGCTGGGAAATGCAAATAATTAGCATTTAAGTGCAATCAAACGATGCAGGAGGGAGAAATGGTATCTAAAACTCTGTATAAAAGGAAAGTTATTTGTTTGTGAGAAGATCTTATTCCTCCGAAGCGAATGAAAACCGGCTATACCAACATGTGTCAGAATTGGATGACTGTAACATCTTGGCCAATGGAGAGTACGCCTTACCGTTCTGTGATATTGCTACTTGCATTGGTTGAAATCCAATGACTATCATATGAATTGAGAATGAATGGTTTCTATGTCACACTGACTGATCTGAGGGATCTTAGTGACCTCCTGTTTCTAAACTTGAAAGGACAGAGATGTTGTCAGCACACCCTTAGAGGATTGTACAGTTACATCATGGACATTGAATAAGAAATATCGATTGTGTTTGAAGCACAAGTATCCTCACAGGCAGTGAGATGACTTCTGGAGCAGCATGTATTGTTTGCACAGAGAATGTTATTATGGTTTTCCTGACATTATAGCGTAGAGAGGATTTTTGAAAGTGGTGTCCCCAACTACAGAAGTATATCTACGTCGTCTCTTCAATCTTCTGATTTTGAATACAGCATCCTGATGGACATATCTGTGTCTGGAGCCCCCACAAAAAGCGCACAAGGCCTGCAAGCAGTCGATATTGTCATACGGGTTCTGCACCCGATGATCTATATAACCACTGGATACACGACAAAAGTACCTCTTAATGGAGTTGGTAATATGAACAGCCAGCGTTACATTTTTCAGACTTTATGCCCGGTGGCTGTGCCCTATACTTGAAGCCTCGGTGGCAAGGTAACAAAGATAAGGCTTTCAATAATGTGTGGCTGCATGAACCGAAAACTAATTTAACTCTTAATTTCTTTGTTGTCGTTTGGCAACACTTGTTATAATTCAATATTGCTTACTTTTCTATAGAACATCGTATTATTATGTATCTAATATGTTTTATCTAGGAACAAGCAACATTAAAAGCTATTTACTCTTTTATGATTATGAAACATCGTTTTAACCAAAGCAACAATATTCTGAACATGCATCATTGATATCTAATATCGTTCACCAACTCATACTATTTAGCCAAAAATGTAACACAAGACCGCATGTTGCCTGTCTCGTAATAACTTATTTCTACATGGAGAATATCCTCATCATTCAGCACACTTCTGACCAGCGCATTTTCCAGATTTCTCACCTATTGAAACATCTGATTATGGGTTGTTAACAGACTGGGTCATCACCGCTCTTCAGCCAGAAGGATTAATGAAATGAGGCATGGACGTGAAAACACAACTTGCCCACAACTATCATCCGAGCCCAGTTCGACTCAATGCCTAATTTAGAGCCCTTTTAGCTGCCAGACTCTACATCTGTGCATACTAATTTCGAAACCTCTATACTCCAAATTGAGTATAAATTTTTTTCAGGCTTTCTTCCTACTATGCTCGGTAATTAAAACTTTATTATTTGTTTTCCTTTCAAATGTTGTAATTGTAAATAATCAAATGTAAATTGACAATATAATTCAATCATAAATTTCAAAATATTTTTTTAAATTCCAAAAATCCTATTATTTAAATTTAAAAAAATCATTTTGAAAGTATAATTAATATTTGTTAATCTAACAAGTTTTTGAAGACCACCAGTGTCATACAAAGATTGAAATACTAATGAGATATTTTTAAAATGTAAACGAAGGAAACTTTCTCAAACTACAATAAAGCCAGAAAAATTATAATTTGACAAATTATTCCTATTTCATATTTTAGATTCAATGTCTTCAATATTTCATTATTCAGACAGTCTTTGCATTTTGAGACCCATGTCAAATCATTATAATCCATTTCTATAATGCTCTTATATCAGAATACATACTACTTGTCAATCTTATTTCAAAGCAAGAGACTTAAATGATGCATTAATATAAGGAAATTAGAATATAACCCAAATTAAGCGTGTGTGTACCTCAGAGATCTGATAAAGTAATATTCGCAATTAAGTAAGTTATGAGAGAAATAATTTATAGATACTTTTTTCATTCCCAGATATTAATTATTTTTAAGCAATTATTATCGAAATAGGCAAATGAAATTATTTCCATAAAATTTGCTTGAAAAAAAGGTTATTTATAAAAAATTATTCGTTTATAAAAAAAATAATTTGTTAAATTATTTATTCCAATGAAATTAATTAAGTTAAAAATAAAATTTACGATAGTATAAAATTTATATAAGGAAACCGAACACAAAGCATAAAAATATATTAATATCTCATGAAGCAAACATTCCGCTTCCCTGCTCAGCTTATTTTTCAAGAATTTTGAAACAAATATTATAAAATGATACATATATCAAGCTTTTAATATAATAATTCTACTTAACACAAATGAATAATGGCATTTCATGTTTATTAATTCATGTTGAAAGAAAAGAAGGAAGAACAGGAAAAACAGCAATAAAATATTAAATCCACTCATCATATTTGTTTTATCATCATATCTTATCTTGAATACCTCTTTACAATTTATAGTATTTGTGTGTCTAAAATTAATTTTTACCAGGTAAAACTTTTCATTTTAAGGTGACCAACTTTAAATCTACAGACTTTATTTAACCAAAAAGACTTTATCCACTAAATTTTACGTGAAAACAATGGAAATTTTGTGACCAGCAATTAGCGATCCATTTGCAGTTAAAAGAAGTTGCTTAACGTCCTATAAATATGCCACTAAATACGTATTATCATAAGTTTCGTTAATGACAGTTACTGCTGCACAAAAATGTGTGTGGCGCCGACAAAGAAACCATTCCATCTTCACATAAACATTAAAAATCAGTACTTGCGTTATTTCTTTCAAGGGTTTAAAATTAATGTTCGCGTTCATGCCATATACCTTATTTTATCTACAGGCAATGCATACTTTGAATGGGATAGTAATCATGTGTGAAATATTTATAATAAATAAATGGATATTTATTTTACTCTTTAGATTTTATTTAATGAAATATTTGTTTCTATTTATATTATTTCCTCAATTTCTTCATTTTTTGTGGCTAAATTTAAGGAAATTAAGATGTTTTTTTAAATGAATAGGAATTACTTAGAATTAATGTAGTGAAAAGAGAAACTGACTAGAAAAATTATAAATGTCATGGACAACATAGTTTAAACATACTCATTTTCAAAATTGGGAATGGCGGACAATCTTGAAAAATAGTATTAATTTCAATTAAAATTACTAAAAATATAAAAAGCCTTTTTAAACATAATACTATAATTAACTTTACTAAACAAATTTAATATAACAAATGACACAATGCTTTTATTTTCAGTTAGGATGATGCTCTGAAATGTGTTCAGGGATGAATTAATCGGCATCAAGAAAAAATGTGAAATATAGAAAAAATGTCTTATGTTTGATCCTGCTCTTAAAAGGATCGAATTATCAATATATTCTAAATAGTTATTCTTTTCATCATTGAAAGATAAACTTAATTAATGAAAAACATTGTACGAGTGATTTGTTTGAAGTATAAGCCGTCATTTATATTTATTATGGCAAAAGTTTTAAGTTTCATCGAAGAATGAGTCTCAGAAACTATGGCCTTTATTTAAAAAAGAATCACTTAAATGAACCATGTTTTTTGAGTTACAATAAGAAAATAATGTTAATAATGTTAATGTAATTACAATTTGTTCGCCTAACAAATTAATGAATATGCCAAATAAATATTGCAATAGATTAATTCTAAATTCATTCTATTTTAAGCGATTTCAAATTTATCTTGGATACAAAAAAATTGAGAACAGACTTTAAAGATTGATTATAATTTTCGAAATACATCGAAGGTATTCATGAAATGAATATCTTTGATGAATTCAGATACTTTAGATTTTTGAGAACTAATACACATAATAGACAAGACAGTAAAAATGCTACATTCATGATTTTAGGGAATTTTTTTCAATGCATTCTTATAAAACGTATATTTTTTAAAATGTTGCTTAGATATCGAAATATTGGTGAATTTGAACCTTTTTTAAGTTAAACCAGACAAAGATAAGTAGCAATACTGTAAAAATAATTTTAAAAGAAATAAAAATAAAACTTATTAAAAGTCTGAATTAGCAACACATTTGAACGTAATAGTAATCAGTATTAATTCGGACGAAATAAAGCTCTTGTTTTTTAAATGACTGTAAATAATTAAAGTAAATAATAAATGTAATAATAAACGTAAATTCCTAAATGAATAACATATTTCTGTAGCAGCGGCCTCCATTCAAATGTTTAACGAAGTTCCTTTTAATTTAGGTCCAGAGATTGTCTTATAACAAATGGATGCGCGTTAAATACAATTATTTTGGGGCTTGATTTCATTATAATGAAATTTAATCCTGTTCATCATTGAATAATGACAGAAACTTGAGAAGTTTATTGCTTGTGGTAAGAACCCGTGCATTGCAAACATTAAAAAATTTCGTATTAGTTTCATTAAGAAGCAAAAATATATATTTTATTGACATAGTTGTAAAAATAACCTCATATAAATTATTTAATACCATAAATGACAGTTCTGATAAAAGTATGAAATACATTTTCCCCATAATTTAAAATGATGATTTATATATTTAGTTTTCTAAGAAATTACTGTTTTTATTAGTTAAATGACATATTTGGTGAATAAATGAATCATACAGAATAAGGTTAGAGCAAGTTTAATTGCTATGAATAGGTACAGTGGTGCAGATAACTTTTTTGGTAAAGGTTGCGTTTTTTATAAACATGTAATCCCTTCCATGAGAGAGAGAAAGACCAAGACGTAATCTCTTTATGCTAAAAATTAAAAATCTGTTGGTTAATGGAATGGGTGTGAATCTCCATACTCCACACGCCACTGATTGTAACCATGCATTTTCTAAAGTTTTCCAACAATATTTTGAAGGATTGCGTTTTTTAAGGAATTGAGTTGATAACCAAAATTTTTAATTTATTTCAAAGCAAATATTGCAGTCGTATTCTTTGACCATTAGTATGTAAAGCTGTTGAAATATGGACATTAAGGTTAAAAACTGATATCGTCATTTAGGTAAGTTATGAAAGGAATTGTGTTAAGTAAAATTCATAAATCAGTTTTTCCTTTTTAGAAACAAATTATTGCTCAAGAAATATTTCTCAATAAAGTGTGTGTTAATTTATCTGTGACTGCAGCTATAGAAATGACTTTTAAATCAAAGTAAATATACATCAATTTAATCTTAGAAGTTAATTCGAGATTTAAATATAATTATAAAGAATCAAATCTAGATTATGATATCAAGTTTATAAACATTACTTTGAATTATTTGTATATTAAGACTTGTAGAGAATTATGAGGAATATATATAAAGGAATCTTCAAAAACTGATATTATGTAAAAATTTGAATGCTGACATTTTTTACAGAATGTTGATTGAGTTAGCTTTCTCCCTCCGAGAAGATACTTTCCAAATTTATATATCTACATGACTTTGTTAATTTTGTGATTTGTATGCAAATTGCTATTTAAGTATTTATAAAGGAATATTTATCATGTAAATACATACTTTTAAAAAAGTATAATTTTCAACTGTGTAAAAATTAAATCATACGAAAGAAATAAATTGGTTAATTGCAAGTTTTCAGAAGAAAGTTGGAGAAAGTCAAATATTTGCAATTGAAATTTTCAATCCGACAAATGAAGATGTACTAGCATAAAATAATTGAAATGAAATATATTACGTTTTCATAAGCTCTAGTATTTTTAGACAGGAAATATTAATAAGAACTTAAGTTCCATGCTTGAAAATGGGTAATTTGTATGGAAATTGTTTGCTTAGGGAAATTGTTTTTCTTTATCTTTTTAAAGAATGTTATACAAGATAATATTCTAGATATTTATATAAAGAATTTTATGAAAGTGAATCTACTTCAGATAATTAGGATAAAATTAAGGCACTTTTTCTTGAGCATACGAAAAAACCATAAATAATTTATAAGTTTTCAAACAATTTATTCACGTTTGGGAAATCTTTTCCTCATAGAATCGATAATTTCAGGATAAAAACAAATAAATGCATTTTATGAAATATTCTCAAGGGTAAAACGAATATCTATCACTGAAGCGGGAAAGATAAAGTATACGAAAAAAGATATTACTTCCTCCGTGTAATTTCTATGGTAACCCAATATACTTCAAAAAATTTCATCGCACGGGGGATTTATTCAGAATTTTTTTTAGAAAGAAGGAATATTCTTAAAAGCTTAATAAGCTGAACTAATGAATATTCTGTATTACATTGCAAATAATATTCTTTATAATCACATGTGCTTTACTATTTTTATGAAACTCTGCTCATTTTCACCAGAGAGTTTCAATTAAACACACTTTTAACTAAATTTTCAGTAGTACAAGATCAGAATTTTTACGCAACATTAATGCATTCGGTAAGATAATTGCCATTGTAAAATTTCGTTTTTCTTGTTACTGTTTCTTACTGAATATTAAAAACTGTTTTAAATTTCACAAATTAAAGAATTAATAAATGATAAAATGAAGAACATAAATAAAAAAAATATGTTTACATAATTTTCGTCAGCAGTATTTTAAAAGTAAATGTTGCTTAAAATATATTTGGCAGTTGTAAGGAATGCTTGACATGACATTGTATCGAATCTAACTGTTAACTGAAATTTAGTAAATTAAAAAATAAGACAGTTCTAATCCCTTTTAGAAAAAAAATGTGTCATTATTATGCGCTACAACATAAATACAATGCATGGAATGATTCTGCATACTGTTTTTATATTTTCAGGAATAGTTAATATGTCTTCTGTACAATATATATATATAATTCATAAATAAATACAAAATAGTTAAAAACCTTAAGATAACTAGCCAAGATAGTAAGAAGTATATATATAACTTCATATATATATATTCTTACGCTTAGTTATTCTTCTATAATGATCTTCCATCATTTTTAAGTGTTTTCTTTAATTGGTTTAATTTCTAGCTTTGTTAGTGATATTATTTGTATTATTTTTATTATGCATGCATTTTTTTTTTTATTATATATATATATATATATATATATTGTACATTATCTCAATATTCTACGTATTATATGCGTAGAGTTATCTCTAGATCAATTGAATTGAAATTCTTGATTGTTAATGAAGCTAAAATAGCCTGCTATGAAACTTCCGGTTATTATGGATCATTTTAATAGTTATATTGACAATCTGCATATGTTTTATGCAGCAGACTTTAAAAGAACCTGAAAAATGTAAGATACTTTTAGCTTCAAAATTTTCTTTTTTGAATGCAACTACGTTATGCCTAATTGGAGGTGTCGAAAAAATTAACTCATCATCAGTTTTCTCCTTCGACTTTGCTTACCAACGCAACTGCAATAGCTTTTTTCGCCAAATTGCCTTTCCTCTTCTATTCAAGGTAAATTAGAAAAAAAAAAACTTTGGTCCCCGGGTGGTGACCGGAGTAGAATAGTCCCAACATAAGTTCATGCGTGTCGTAAAAGGCGACTAAAATGATCAGATGTCCAACCTCGTGGGGCACTGGCAACCTTCAATTATGACAAGTGCCATATATTGTGATATTAATAATGCTCTGAAATTCGGGAAAACTCCGAGAAGTATGCTACGAGGACACTGAATATTCTTCAACTCAACATTAATGGAACGCAGAGGAAAACCGACGAATTATCCTTTCTCCTTCATGACAACAATGTTCATGTTGCTTGTCTTCAGGAGACTAAACTCAATTCCAATTTGAATCTCAAGATCAAGATAAGTACAGAACTACGGAGAGACCAAACGATAAGCACTGGAGGAGGCTTGGCATTTCTGATCAAAACCCCAACAATCAAGTACACCGAGGATTTACCATCTAGCACCTTACACCTTTGCACTTTGTCATACACGACAACAACAACAACAACATATACGTAGATGCGTAGTAAAATGGTTATTCAAGATCTTATGAAATGTATACATACATATATACAAGGTGGTTATATATATAAAATTAAAGTTACTATATTTAGACTTATGTATCCATTCTGGTAAATGGATGTCGATTGAACTTCGTGTATTCAAATACGTAGAATGAGGAAACCCGACATTCGAAAAACCCCAAAACTATCTGATTATCTTCAGAGTGTTCACGAAGCAGTGTTTTCATTGTTCAGACAAAGTGAGGTGGCACACCATCTTGCATGAAGACAGCAGTTTCTAAAGACACTGGTTTTTCTAAGGTATGGAATACTTGCTTCTGAAAAAGGGCACAGTAATGGGCATCAGTAATGAAACACCTTTTAAGAATATATTGATGCTCTTAAAGAAAACAAAACGAGGGCGAAATCAGCTATAAGAATTTACCATATAGTGAAGTAATTAGGATGCAAAGTCTTATCACGCACAAAATAAGGATTTACAGTACCTCTCATTGACAGTAGTTCTGGGTGTTCACGATTCTTTCTAGGTTCCACAAAATGTCCCAAGACCATTGTCAAATGTTATCTAGGTAAGAAAAATGTACTAAATTGTGATCTTTTCCAGGTCTTGAATCAAAACATCTTTTCAGTTGTATACCAAGGGTGAGACAAATTATATGGGATCGCTCAAGCACTTCTCATGTGATAATTATAACCACATGTTCTTCTGACAGCGGCAAGAGCTACAGAACGTCACATTTTCACTTAAAACGTGTTTCTGCTCTCTTTTTTTATAATACATCCAACTCTTTAAATATAGTCATTTCGAATACAATTATCATCTTTTTAAATGTAGTAATTTCGAATACAATTATCATCTTTTTAAATTTTATAATTTTTTTTTTTTTTTTAAATTATCATCTTTTTAAATTTGATAATTTCGCGAATACAACTATCATCTTTTTAAATATTTTATACATTTTTTTTAAAATAATTATTTTGAACACAATTATCATCTTTTTAAATATCTATCTCGAGAGACCATTTTCGTGGGTATTTTGAGCATTGAGGTGATATGACAAGTCTCTGATAAAACAACTTCAACGGTAATTCCCGCGATTTCTTTTTTAGCGGAGTGGGTTTTGAATGACTTTGCGATGGTGAATAATGATTATTTTTAAATAGCTTCGAATTGGTAACACGTTTTTTCTCGTCAATAAAACTTTCCAAAACTTGAACTATTATTTTTTATCGCAATTGCTTAACACACGTTTATAGAGAGTTTTATCGACATCCGTCTTCCAGAACGGACTCTACATAGGTCTAGACAGTGCAAATTTAATTATAACTACCTTGCGCACGCACGCACTTATTGAAATAAACTTATTTCTATACATAAAGTAAATAATTTAGATAAACTTGAGTTTTAGAACTTGATTTTTAATACAAAATTTATTAATTTTAGTACTAGTAACGGCTGGAATTCCTGAAAATTGTCTTTCATGTTCATAGTGTGGAGGAACAATAAGCTTAAATATGACATCTGTTTTAAATTTATTTTAATCAAAAAGTGGCAGCATATATTTATTTTAAATATTCATAAGGGTCATTGTCCGTAACCGCCAACATTTTTAATTCCTGCTGTTTGCCAAAGTTTCTATTATTCTCCAAACAGCCGAGCATATAAACATATGGTTATTTCCTAAGATATTCAATAAATTTCAGGGATGAATAACACAGACTACTAGTCAACAACGATATTGTTAGTTTAACTAAATTATCCGTTTAATTTCTGAATACTGGATGTTATCAATATAGTTTATTGATTATGTGACGAGAGATAACTGACAATTACGTTTCCATTACAAAGCTGTGGATTGCTCTCATTCGAAATTAATTGTAATGCACAAGAAAAAGGAAAAAAATGTCATAGTTAAATTCTACAAATCGAAGAATTTATCTTTTTCAACAGTTTGGTGTAAAACAAAGTTCAAGATTGAAGATTACTAAAGGGTTACTGAAATTAGTACTACCTTTTTGAATATTTAAAAAAATAGAGTTGTGACATCTCTTTGTGTTTTATCGAAGGTTATTCAGGAATTTCAGAAACATTATATTTTCTGTAGCAAGGGAAAAAAAAATAAAACCGAAACCTCAGAATTCAATGAATGAGAAAAATATTAAATTTATATAATATGAATAAAGTTACATTAAGATAAAAAGAAAAATACTACGTAGTGTATAGTAAATATATTAAATTAAATTATATGATTTGCATTATTGTACCATACAATGTTTGGCGAATTAAACAATGTGAGACAAAGATATTGTACTGTTCATATCCCATATGGTCTCTTAGTGTTTATTTTTGTTAAATATTAAACTGCGTGTGATTTTGTACATTAAAAATTAAACAATAAAATTATATTTTCTAGTGATAAAACTTTTCATTATATATAAGATGTCTCCATATATTTATTAGAAAAAAGCCAACATTGGCAATAAATTTGCTTCTAAAGTCTATATGAATACATTAATTATCCAAAGCTATTTTTCATATGTAGTTTGCCCTTATACGTCTTTACACAGATAGTTTGCCCACAGACATTTTTAACTTTAAATCAAATAATTGTAGCTATTTTCAGGAAGAGTTTTTAACTATCAACTCTCCATCAGATGAATAGCCATTAACATAACATACAAATTGTGCTTTTTTTCAGAAATAGCATTGATTGTAATTGCTACAAAAGTGTATTGACTACAACTGTATATATAAAGAATGGTTTATAAGCACACTTTGAGTTATGTGTAACTTTTCTACTTAAGAAAAAGAGGCAGTGAACTTATTCTTATAAAGGCTGGTTTATTGAGCGACGGTTGGTGCGTCGTTCTCCAAGGCTAGATTCTACAGGAATACTGAATACAAATTCTAAGCAAAAGATGACTACTAGCGGCATCTGCACATGCCGGTCGCAACAAGTATATTTGTAGTTTATTTTCAACTATTTTTATTCACTCAAAAAACATCACCTAATTTATGGAACAATTACAGTCAGTACAAAATCAGACAGTAACGTAGCACACAGAGATAGATATAACACAAATGAATGGGGACAAAAATTATTGCGTGTGTGTTATTCTTTCGTCTTTAACGAAAAATTTATTACTTAGTTCTAAACTGTTTGAATTTCCCATAAGATAGACAAGATGTGCTAAAATTTAACTTTCGTAATGATTACCAAATATCTGTGGCACAAGCTGCTTTATAATGTTTATTATTTTTTTGAAACTTTTTAAATATACGAATAGCAAGGAAAACAATACTGATATCTCTATAACAGAAAATATTTATTCTAAGCAGTTAAACATTTTTAGAAAGTATGTGTTAAATACTTTGTCAACTTTGAAAGTGGTATTTAGTGTAGATAATATAAAATATTACCTTAGAAATTTTTAAAAACATCTAATTTACATTCATTAGAAAACGCACTTTTACAGAGATAATAATTTTTTTATGCAGATAAACTATACGTAATTTAATGCATAATTGTTCCAAACAGGATCTTCAACGTTCATATCTTAATAGTATCTTCTGTTGCCAAACAGGGCTTAAGAACAGAAATCTAAAATGTGTTTTTTTTCTTGAAGGCTATAGAAGTGGAGAAATCTTATCTTGCTTTCTTGATCTGTTATCTATGTATAAAAAGAAATTCTATGTACTATTTTGCTATTTAAAAACTAAATCAAGATGAAATTTTCTTTGGATATAGTATGAGATCCAGAAAAAGAGATTATATGTAAAAATGTATATTATATTTAAAATTTATATGAATTATATTAAGAACAACATGCTTTTTTCATTTTTCTTGGAAATCTCTGAAAATATTTTTCTAGACATGTTTTGCAAATTTCAGTGGTATATAAATATATATAAATATATGATTTAATTTTATTTTCCACATACCTGTTTAAAATTTCCAATAATTTTTTTGATGCTATTTGTTTCTTTTTCACTGACTTCATTGTGCCATTTTTTATTTAGACTTTTAGAGCTTTATTTAAGAATTTCAAATTAATTTAATTAAGTGGTAAATTTATATCTTTATCAATATCATCGTAGTTTGTAGAGTTATTCAAATATAGTTACTGTTTAGTTGAAATTCTTTTCATTTCCATACAGCGTATAAAAGTAATGTGTAATTAAGATGAAGCTTCTCAACTAAATGTTGCAATTTTCATTTCCCTGGATTTTTATAAACATTACTGACAGTAATATAAGCATACTGAAATAAAAAGATAGTGTTTGGCTAAAATATAAGAAATATAACAAAATTTTTAATCAAAATATTTGTTGATGTCTAGACATTTCTTCAATAAACAATTTATTTAATTATATTTAAAATCACAAGACGTCTAAAACTTATTACACAAATATTTTTTAGGTGCTAAGATAAATTTTTCAGAGGAAGTGTGATTCTTAAAATTTAAATAGCAAATAAATAATGTTTGTAAGAATCCTCTGAAACCTTTATATTTATTTCCTATTCAAGTTTATGCCTTTCATTATATCCATGTTTATTTAAATGTATTAATAAAAACAACAACTACCTCTAACATTTAGTTCATATTTTTATGCAGCTATTGCAAACTTCAAGATTTAAATTTAAAATTAGAGTTCAAAATAGAATAATAAATAAGTTTTTAACTTCTTTTATTTTAAGTCATACTGAAATGTTTTAATATACATATATAATTTCTGGCTTTACGCAAAACAGCAGAAAAAAAAATCTTAAAAGTAAATGTTAAATATTTATATTTTTGAGAAGCACATACTATCTTTTATAAACCTCTTTTTATTTTATTTAATGAATAAATCAAAGGAAGTTATCTTTTTAAAATCAAAACATATTATAAAAATTTGTAATTTATTTAAAAAAAAACATTGAAATATTATTTACGGACTTTTCAAGAAGGTTTCAAAATTAGAATTGTTTGTTATTTAAATTTGCATTGAGAGTTTAAATTGACTTGAATAAATTAATAACTAATATGTTTTTAGACAAACATTTACAAGAAGAGATTAAATTTTTTTTAATTCTTTAATTGCCTGCGTGATTGTAAGCGTTTTGTACTTCAAAAGCATTGGATTTTCTCAAAAATGCAGTAATTGTTTTTTCTACTTGAATAATTTTCTTAAACTACCAAAAATATTTTTTTTAACTTTAAAAGTTTTCTCTTACGATGGTCCAAAATGTACTATTAACATGCAATACGATTAAAAAATAATGTGCTATGTTATTCAACGCGAGGAATTTCAGTTAATCACGTATTGTATAATTTGTGTGTTAATACGTTTTTCAATGTACACACATACGTGTACACATGCATTCACACACATATAAGCTATGGAAGATTTTAAGTGAATATTTTTATTTAATGCACTTTCTACCGTAACAGTATAAATTATACGGTATAAAAACCTTTAATATATAGTGCATGTTACTATGAATTTTGAAATACAATAACAAATCTGCTACTTTGAAAAGCTCAGAAATTTTTTATCTGTTACGTTTTCTATTTTTGTGCTATTCTTTTATTATTTTTTTTATAAAACTCTTATTACAAAATATTTTAATACCTTCGATTTCAGAAGTCATAAACAGAGAATGAGAATGAGAAAAAAATTAAGCAATAGTTTTATGATAATTATCTATTATTTAGTTTTGAACTAGTAAAATTATTATTTTTCTGGTTGACCTTATTTTGTTTTTTATTTCTCGACATCCACGATAATAACTTTTCTCTAATAAATTAGAAATATATCTCTAATACACGCAGTAAAATTTTTACGGGAAACTGAATGAGGCTGGAGAAAAGATATCGATATAGTTGTTTTTTTTGGAATTTTCCGATTTAATTTCTTATATAAGTACGGCAACATTTGATGTTGCCAATAGTCTTTGGTCACAAAAAAGTATTGATAAAGATTTTTTTTATAGAAAAATTATTTTTCAAACGGTGTAGGGATGACTCTTAATAAATAGAATGCGTAAAACATTGAGTATCAATAGTAACAACAAGCAATGTTTTATTGATATTTATTCATAAAATTAACATTTAAATCTTTTGAATACGCAAATTCCTTATAAAATTTTGAATTAAGTAATTCAATTATTTTTCTTCATAATGAATTTTCTTTTGAAACTTTACCTTGTCTGTAACTGCATCGCAATTACATTATTTTGTATATATACATATAATATGCTATTTGTAGATTTATATATAAATATAATTTAGTGATTATTTCTTAATAAATTAAAAGTGATGACTGTCAATAAAATAAAAATGTATATGCCCATACATTTTAATCATGTATTCATTACAAACGAATATAAATCCTTCAGTGAACTGTAACTTGTGAAATTTCTTTCAATTTGACAATCTTGAATTCTATATGCAATTATTCAGTTTTATTATTTCTATGCATAATTAATTCCCATGTACTATACAGGACATATAAAAAGGATTACTATTTTTTCTCTTACTGTTTTTTTCAATTATATCATGAAAGCTTAGAAGATATTAGGAAGAATATAAATAATGTTAGAATATATGAATATATAGTAAGATGTTTTGTATTTTAATGTGAATTTAGACGAAAATAAGTATTTTTTTATTTCAGTGTCTTTTTATTTCTAGAAAGAAATTAAAATAGCAAGTTTAAGATTGAACATGTTTTGTGGCCAGCCAACCTTCCCTCTTTCTGTTAATAATACTGAGCAAAAACCTATTGAAAATAATGGATAGAAAATCTAAATCCATTATGAGAAAAAGATAACTTAACTAAAAATTGCATTCAAAAATGCAGAACCCGCGCTAAATCTGAGAACAATAAACAAGTTATTGCCAGATTCTGGACCCAAATGCAAATTCAAAGTATAGGAATGGCTAAATAGTAGCACTCAGCAAAAGTATGAAAAGAGTAGAAATAATAAATTAAGAATTGTAAACATACTAACATTACCTTAAGGACACGAAGATTTACACGATTTAAATTAAATTAAATTAAAAAAAAACAAAAGAACAAGTAATTTTATCTAAAATTAGAACTTGGAGGTAACTATAACTATCTAGAAAAAATAATAAATTTATAATAATAAACTATGGGAATTTAATCCTTACTATTTAGAATTTCTTTATTCAAATAACTATTAATAAAATTAATTTGGTATTTTTCAATTAAGCAGCATTTTGTAAGATGTTTATAGTTTTTCCTTTTTACTGATTTATTTGAAACTAGAAATCTATTGCGTTGTGTGTAATTAATAACAATATTTCTGAATATAGAAACATGTACATTACTCTCCCATTGTGGTATTTTTATAATATTGAAAATTAAGTCTTCTCGTTTGTCATAAATAATAGTAACTATTTCATTATATTTTAATTTAATTTCTACATCAAGAAAATTTGCCATATAGTTGTTACTATTTGTCTGTATTAAATTAAGATATTGTGGAACAAAATTAGTGTTAGGTTTGTCTTGCTTGCCAGAAATGATTATATCCTCTATATAGCAAAAAATGTTATATTCTGAATATTCAAAGAAACTATTTTCAAAATAATGTAAGTATAAATTGGCAAGCAGTTGCTAGCTGGGCCACCTAGTGGCAAACCTTTAATCTGTTGATAATAATTATCATTATGATATACATAGTTCTCTTTTAGTACAAACCTAATTAGAGAACCAAATCTATTACAATTGACATTTTTAAACAAATTGTTTTTATATATTTTTACAAGTATTTTTTAATCATATCATCAATATTAATAGAGTTAAAAAGATCTTCGAAATCTAAACTATATACTGAAGAAATCATTTTATCTTTAATTTGTTCAACGAGCTTTTTACTATTTTTAAGTATGGCTGTGGATTTAAGATTTTTTTTTATCTTGTAATATTTCATGGAGAAATTTGCCTGATTTGCTGATATATGTATTAAAACCATTTGTAACTGTTCTAAATTTGATTGGGTCTTTATGAAATTTAGGAGTAAGAAATATATGTGGAAATTTAAAATTATCATTAATTTGTATTTTTAATTGTTTATGAAAAGCCAAAATTCGAATATTTATTTCTCTATCAGAAATTGATGACTTAATAAAAGCTGTATTATTATCAAAATGTTTGTTGATTATTAAACTATTATAGTATTTACATTTTAAGGCAAAATTTCCTGGCACTTTATCAATATAAACTATAGTAAATTCATTTTGTATTGTAAATTCAAATATTTTTAAAAAAAGTTATTATTATCTGTACTAAAGTTGTTATGTATATATATATATATATATATATATATACATATAGCACGTTTATAATGTGCAAATTTTCAATTTTTTCATGGAATTTGCTAGCAAAATTTTTTTAAAATTGGACAGTATTTCATTGAAATATAAATATCTGTCAAAATGGAAAATAAAATCTAAGAATCAGAATCCACACAATTTTACTTAAGTTACAAATTTTAAAAAAAATTAAGATTAATCATACGAAAAACATATTTTAAATTAGTTGAAACCATTGAAAATTTTAATATTCATAATTTTTTATTCTGTTTGATTCACACATTTTTCAAAAATGTAAATACATAGAAGTATACTTTTATAATTTGCTTTTTAAAAACATTCAAATTTGCTAGAATTATTTAATTTAGTATAATTGATATGCTATCTTTTAAGTCACTAATACCTCAAAATTATTCATGTTTTCATATTTATTTTTATTTTCTTATCGAAATTCAGTTCTCTCACCATAAGCAAATATTTGAGTTATTTAAATCAGTGATTATCAAAATTGTGTATATAGAACCTCAAGGGTCAATGACAACCTGAGAGGGGCCACCGTAAGCGAAAAAATTATTTGGGCTTCCATGAAATGTAAATGCGTTTCTATGATAGTGTCTCTCCTTAAACCCGATCGTGTCTTTCAATTTAAAAGAAAATTTAATCAAGTAGAAAACACATTTTACCTATTTAACAGATTTATTTACTAAATTTAATGTTAATTTGCTATTACAAGGTTAAAGCATAAACTTTAATAAAAAAAGTCATTTCAGCTTTTTGTTTCAGAATTAAGCTCAAAAGTGTAATATTGGAGGTTGCGAATATTCTCAATTTGTGTTAGACAATGAATCAAGACGTTTTAACATACGTTCATAATTTAAATGCTTTTATCCAGATTCTAAACTAGGTTTGAAAATGCTTTGACAATGATAATACAACAGTAAGCAATAAATTCATATGATCACATTGAAAAAAATGTCATATTATAATGGGGCTCATCGGAATATGCACTGACGGAGGTCTTAAAGCAAAATTTATATAAGGATGTCAGCAATTTTGGTTTTAAAAGGGCATAAATGTTATTTGTGCGGAATTATGGGATATTGTGAGAAAGATTTTAATTGCTCTTCCTAGTGAAGGGGTTTCAGTGCGGTTGCCAATCTCCAAAACAAGAGGAAAAAAAAATGAACTGTACACTACTTACAAAGGAGATTTTGGGGGTAAACTCGACAAGATTGATACCAAATGATAATTATTGAAGCCCTAAATTCATCCCTCCCATTAAAAGCATTTGTTTGTTGTTCAACTACTTTATGTTACAGGTTTGTTTATGTATTAACTAATTTATATAACCTGCGCTTCTTAAATTTTAAACACAAAATCTACTACAGTTAGAAATTTAATTCTTGTAAAGTAAGTAGTAGTACCAGTTGTCAAAAATACATTTAAAAAAATTTAATATAAAAACATGGCAAGGGGTCCATGAGACAAAAAAGTTTCGGAAGCTCTGATTTAAACGAAAAGAAAGAAAATTTTATTAAAAAGAAAAACATTTTAAAAGTATTTTAAGACTAATAATAAATATATAGCTTGTAAATATATATAAAATATTATAAATTTAAGAATGGTATATTTCTTCCGTGACTTTCGTAAAAGCTAAAATTTATATTATTTTCCTAAGTAAAATTGTACACGTTGTGTTATTAATACAGCTTTCCTTTGATTTTTTCCAAGAGTAAATGTTTATAAGTTAGCTTAGCCGTTAACTGATTTGGCTGTGATTACCTGGGGAATGGCACTAGTGTTCTAAAATGTCACGCCCGAGTATTGTATGGCGTAATTTTTTGGATAAATTACTACGAGTGATGTAGATAACTGGGATCAGGCAATATATTTTAATCTTACAATTCAAAAACGCAAGAATTTTTTTTTTTGCAATTGTATTTTTACCTTTAATAGACAAGGAACTCTGGAACACATTTTTGTTCTATAAAAATGTACTTGTGAAACGTATTACATTTTTAGAATTTCGAATCCAAACTGAAGAAAAGCTTTCACAAAAAGTTGATGTTGCAACTTTTGAACCAAAGAATCCTGGCAGTAAATAACCCGGCCCGTTTTAGTGATAGACATTTTATATCCCATATTCCTCCCGCAAAACGTGAGCCTATGACAACTGCAAAGTTTGTTTTTCGGAAAAAGGTTGCAAATAGAAAAAAAAGATAAGGAAGGAAACATGATTCTAGTGTAATGGTGCAGAATTTGTCTGCGTTTGGAAGAGTGTTTCCAGTTACACCATTAAAACTGAATTACTTAACTACTAAAAAATATTCCTTTTATTTTATTTTTTAGAAAATAATACTCTATTAGAAACGAGCTTTTCCACTACCTCACTGTGTGTCTGCACCTCAAACGAATACACAGTTGCTATAAAACCTAAAAAATTTTATGCATGTAATTCAAAATATCAATTTTTATTAACTAATTACATATCTTATTTTGTACTAATCATTTGATTTTAGCAATGAAAAAAATTAACAGCTTATATAACTTGACAGTTAAAGGACTAGTAATTTCTATTTGCAGGAATTAGTGTTTTGTTTTTAAATTGGACCGCTGAAACTCTTTAAAAAGCTTTTTATTTATACGAATAACTGCAATTTTCCTATAACCATTAAGAACTTCATTATTTTTTCTTTTTCTCAAATATTTGCTGCTTAAATTACCAAAATATGTGCCTCGGCAATTTTTCAGCATTATTCACAATTCAGGAACACTAAAACTAAGTATCTATAAGGGAAAAAAGGCAAAAAGCAAACTATTATTTGGGACTAAAAAATTAAACATACCAACACTTAGTAAAAATAAATTGTTTTATTTAAGAAAAAAATAATCTTAAATGACATGAAAAAGTTTTATTAATTGAGATGCTTTAACGCAGCTTTTTTTTTTGTCTCCTCTTTAATCTCAAAAAAGTTCTTAAGATAATTAATTTATAATGGGGAAATTTTAAGCTGTTGTTTCGTGATTTGCTTGAATTCTGATTAGAAAAAAATACTTTTGAATTTCACATAAAAGCATTTCGAACTATTTTTGAATTTTTTTGGTAACGTGATTATTTAAAAAAAACAAGCCATTTGCTTATTTAAAATATCTTATACATGCATTAAAATAACATTAGATTTTAATCCTTTACTTTATGTTTTTTTTAATAAATTTATAATTAAGCAGCATTCTTAGTAACAAAAACTTGATCAGTATATTTTTTTACATTCATACAGAAACGTATTTAATTAAATTTAATCTACAATATAAAAACATTTAAAAAGTAATTTTATTTCTTAGAGGAAAATTTTTCCATTGTAAAAATTTAAATTCATCAACTATTTAATTTAACTTAACTAACGATATTATAATTACCAATGCTCGTATGTTACTCTAGTGATATAGTAGTAAATTTTTTATACCAAAAAAGTAGGATGGTAAATAAATAATTATTTATAATGCATTGATAATATATATGCACTTGTTTTCTGTGTCTTATTTAACACATATATGGATATTTAAAATTAGTATTTTCAAAAACGATACGATTCATGATTGACAGTTTAGAGTTCACATGCATAGGAGCACATGTTTACTGTCATTTCTGTACATCGTTTGTGCAAGAACCTCCAAGAAACAGATAAGAATGTAAGTACAGGTGTAGCATATAAAAGTAAATACTACATAAAAATATTTACTCTTAGAAAAAAATGATGCATTATACGATTTAAAACACCCAATAAGAAAGTATGTTGGTCTATGAACGAATAGTTAACTTTATACAACGTTTCGTAACTAAGCTCATATATAGTACATAAAATTTTTTCAAGAAGTAACCAATTCGATTTAATTTATTCCCTTTGAGTGTACCATACATGTCAATATAAAAAGGAGCACATGTTTTTATTCAAGAAATAGGATCATATTCAATTGGACTATTTGAGCTTACAAGTTATTTCTCGCAATCAAGCTAACACATAGTACTTAAAAATCTTTAAGGATGTAACTAATCTAGTTTAAACTCTTCACTTTGAGTGTTCCAATTCCTTACATACATTTCAACATGAAATAAGATCCCATGTTATTATTTAAGGAATAATATTAAATTGGACTAAATGTTGAAGAATTATTTCAATGATATTTAAAGGAATTTTTTTTGGAGCCATAGGAGAACAAAAGCGTCAAGAAGACTGAAATCGTCAAAACTGCAACAGAGTGAAGAGACAAGATGAGAATCATGTAGATCTCATAGCAATTGATTGTCATTATTAACAATCAAACTTGCAACTGAGATGACATTGAAATAAAGAAATTGATAAGTTGTTTAGATAATTATATCCGAGCTCTTTCTGATTGAAATTTATTTTTATCTGCATATATATCAACAATAATATTTGTAGATATGACCAGACAGTTTGGACTGAAATCACAGTTAAATTTAGAAAACGAAATATTTTTCTAAATTTATTTCTAAATATTTCTAAATAATTTCTAAAATATTTTTCCATTATTATTCAAAATGAGCCTTGATGAGCAGTGGATGAAATCAAAAATAAGCTCGCAGTAACTCACCGTACAGCTTGGTAAATAAAAATTATGGTCTTGCTTTTTATTCGATCTACTATTTTATTATTTACTTTATATATCTTAATACTCCTTTATCTAGTTTTTATCTGAGGTTCACTTACAACAAGGCAGCACGATATGTATCTGATGTGCTGTAGAACATAGTATCAATAAAACTGCCAATCTTACATTCCTTGTCATTAGACTATTATTATACCGACTGTTTAGCTGTAATAAGAGCTCTGATCAATAAAGCTTGTTTTCTCAAGAGGCTTATATTTGTGAGAATATTTTTGAGATTGTGCAGTTAGAAACAACCAGCAAATGTCAACTGTCGAAATATCTGAGCACAAGAAATGTACCCAGCCTTTTAAGTACCAAGAAATTTACTCAGCAAGAAATGTATTGCCTTAGAGATGATCAATATCTCAATATGCAATACCAAAATAGTGAGATATATATTGTTTTAGATTTTTTTAATAAGCATTTTGTGATAATGTAAACAAATTTGAAATTATACTATAAGGAAACTTTTAAACCTTACTTCAAGGAATACGATAAAATAATAAGGATATGTAAATATAATTGAAAATAAATTACGGTTAAATCGGCTTTATGTTTAAATTTTTTTTTTGATACACAAGGACGATATTGACATCCTCTTTTGCGAAAAACTATCAAAATATGTAATTGATATTTAAATTCGACTTTGTTTATCGAGTAAGAAATTCAATACATCTGTGGATCTTTATTTTTTTCTACTTATAGTGATCAGACACAAAATTAACCAATATTCAAAGAATTAAACTTGTTCTTTTTTAAGATGTAAATTTGTTCTTATAAACACAAACATATTTTCAAAGAAGTAAACTCTTTCACAAAGAAGCAAAAATCTGTTCTCAAAGTTGTAAATTTGTTTTCAAAGAAGTAAACTTGTATTCAAAAACATAAATATAAAACTTACGAACATTTTACACTTCTTTCCAAAAAGAAATGGAATGGAGAAACGTTAACTCTTATCTAGTTACCATTTATTTAAATGTATTATTTTGGTATTTTAAAATAAGACTAAAGTAATTTCAATTATAATTATTTTTAGATAAATAAAATCACAATAAAAGAAGAAAAAGAACTGACTCTTTTAAGACAAAATATTTCAAAGTTTCGATATAAGATAAAATAAATTCTAAATATTTAACTTACAGTGACAATGTATTCTGTAAAAGGTACTAGAAATTAATTAGTTTTCTACTCTAAGCCTGTAAGTGTTTTAATCAATTACTCAGTTAATCTTATCAGTGTATTTCAGATAACTGAAGTAAAATAAAAATTATTGTTTAAAAAAACGAGAAAACACGCTTTTATAGTTAATTGAACTAAAAAGTAAAAAATAATTCTTAATATAAAAATAGAATGATCAACGAGAAAATTAATGCCATGTAACGTAAAAGTAATGTAATGTAAAATCATGGGATGCTTTGTACTACATTTTTACACTAACTCAGCATTTCGTAATAGAACCAGTAAGAAATTATAACTATTGATATTGAGCACCCCACGCATTTATCACAATGACATTAATTTTTTTATTAAGACGATATGGTACCCAAACAATCATCAGACTACCGAAATTTTTTTCATTGGCTTATTTGATACCTCGGATTTTTATAAACAAACATGTCTGCAAAATTTTAAAGCTATACCTGCATTTTTTATAAAGTTATGGCGCAATATTTGATGCTGGAGAACAACTACCACGCCCACATTTTAGATTATCTGCTAGAAAAGAACTGATAAAAATGAATTAATTATTTTTATACCGCACGTAAATGAAACTGACATATGTAGAATTATGTATGCAGTAACAAGTTATTTCAAGAAATAATTGTGCAATTTATGCACAAATTCTAGTTTGTGTATTGTTAATTGGAAGAGCAAAAGGAATTGGTCAAGATTTAAAAGTTCTGCGAGCTTCTTATGATATTATTATGAATGAAATTTAAACTTCAATATGGATTCTCCCAAAGCACAAATACTAAATCTAATTTTGATAACTCAGATAATTAAAAATCTAATTCGCAAGAATAGCAAAACTCTCCCATTTTTATATATATATTTGTCTTTGGTGATATATATATATATATATATATATATATATATATATATATATATATATATATATCTCCCTGTGTGTGAAGTTCAATACTATTATTATTAACATACTTTAAGATATTTATTTAAGCAAATGCACAGGTGCAGATATGATAGGTTTTGATTTATTTTAATTATGAATTGTTTGATTTTGCCTTCATTCGTGTACAATATTTAGCATGATAAGGCTTTTAAAATAATGGATATAAAAAATAAAGCGACAAACATATTTTGTACATGTTGTGTGTTATTTCAGTTGTCAAACTCAGCATTGAATTAGCTTTGCAGTGTAAATATTTATTTTTTTATAATTATTAAGATAAAGTTTTATGAAATATTGAGCTTTCATTCGTTTTCTTCTATGTATTCATTATAGCAGTATACTGTTTAATTGTTCTATATGTTTGAAATTTCTTATGGTAAGCACTTTTAAATAAGCTAATTAACATTTCATAAAAGTTTCAGACTATTCGACGAATATTATATCATGTTATTCAGGGAATGAAAACTTCAAACTCATTTTCCTCCATGTTGAATTTTTGTACATATACTATTATTCATTACCCTAAAGCTTTTTTAAAAATTGAAATAGGGGTTTGAAATTTTTTATTCATGTTCTGAAATTTATGTTTTGAAAAACCGTGCATGGAATTAGCTCCAACAAATTCAGTACTTTTTCTAAAAAATTTCAAAATCAAAATTAATGGTTTTTGAGAATTTTTTGAATTTTAACTATAAAAAAATTAATGAAAAATTAAAGAGCAGCAGTTTCCCTTGCACAGTTTTATGTAGTATATCATAAGGTACTTGGAAAAAAATTTGAAAGAAAAGAGACATATTTAAAAAAAAGCCTTAGGAATTTAAAAAATGTTTTAAAAAGTTTAAAAAATTTAAATTTTATAAACATTCTGCAGCAAATTTAAAATTTTTGTTTTTGAATTATTATTAAATATTAACCTTTATAAAATACAATTAATACCAAGTATCAAATATTAAAAATAAAAAAAAATCGTGAAGATGGTACCATATTGCCTTAATCATTTTATTTTTATACTAAGAATTATTTTTACTTTTTAGTTCAATTAACTATAAAAGTTTGTTTTTTAGTTTTTTAATACTTTAATTTTTTTTTCATTTTTTAGTTCGACCTACAATAAAAGTATGTTTTTTTTAAATTTTTCAAGCTATCATTTATTCATTGATGAATTAATCTTTGATGCGTCATTATTTTCGAACCTGGGATAACCAATGAGATCCTATCAGTGGCTCCATGCAGCCTGGTTTGTAAAATGTAAGACTAGAGATCTGAAGGAAATCTGTAAGAGCTAAGTTTGAAATACACTGCAACACCCCGAAGGAAGCACACAAATAACATGAAATTTACAACATGCATTAGCGGTGGTGAGATATGCAAATTATTAGAATTTCAGCGCAGACACACATCACGCACGCCTGTGGCGCCACCTCAAAGCGCTATTTAAGACTTGGATATTTCGACGATTTCAAGTTCGGCAATTCTGTTTTTCTTGTGGTTTTTTCAAAAAACAACCAGTTATGTCTTGTAGAAAACAGCGATCAGCTTTTGATCAAGTATCCGAGTTTGACAGAGGAAGGATAGTGGCCTACCGAGATTGTGGATTATCTGTCAGGGAAATCGGTAGTCGTGTTGGATGAAACCAAACAACTGTAATGCGGATATGTGATCGTTGGATGCAGGAGGGTGCGACGGACCGACGTAGTCGATCGCATCCACCTCAGTGCACCACTTCACGTGAGGACAGGCAAATTGTGCGCATGGAAGTGACGGATCGCTCAGTCACATCACGAACCATAGCACAGCACATTAAGTCTGTAACGCATCATTCAGTGTCTACTCGTACCATTTGACGCCGTTTACAGAAGAGTGGTCTGTCCGCTAGACGTCCATTGCTTGGTCTACTCTTGACGACGAACCACAGACGTCTCCACCACCAATGGTGTGATGAAAGAAGGATGTGGGCGGCAGAATGGAATGAAGGTGTCCTTACTGACGAGTCACGCATCTGTCTGCAACACCACGATGTTCGAATTCGAGTCTGGAGACACCGTGGAGAGAGGATGCTGAACAGCTGCGTTATGCACCGCCACACTGGTCCTGCACCGGGTATTATGGTATGGGGCGGTATTGGATATCATTCTCGCTCTCCTCTAGTACGCATTGCCGGTACTTAAACGGCCAGCTTTACATCTCCGAGGTGTTGGAGCCAGTTGTCCTTCCTTACCTTCAGGGCTTGGCCACGGTCATATTTCAACAGGATAATGCACGACCACACGTGGCAAGCATTGTACAATGGTTCTTCGTCAATCACCAGATTAAATTGCTTCCCTGGCCGGCTCGCTCTCCGGATCTTTTGCCGATGGAAAACATGTGGTCCATGGTTGCTCAACGATTGACCCAGATTACACCCCAGCTGCCACACCAGATCAACGTGTGGAAGCTGCTTGGTCTGCTGTACCCCAAGAACACATCCAAAGTCTTTTTGAATCAATGCCGAGGCGTGTGGCAGCGGTGATCTCCAACAATGGTTGCTACTCTGGCTACTGATTCTGGCAGGAACCACACTTCACAGAAGTTTATAAATTTAATCATTTGATACTTGGTCAACATGTTATCTACAAAATAAATTTTTTTGTGCTATCTCTTGTCTTTCTTGGTGTCGCATTTACGATGGCCAGCAGTGTATTTAATGCGGAAGAAGATGTAAAGCCAATGATATTTTTCATTAAAAAGAGCTTAATATTTTCTCTGAAACTTGCATCGGCCTTACACATAAAAGTACACGTTTTGAATCTAAGAGTTTGGGAGTAATTATTTAATCCGGTGACCTCTGAATCAATTTTCAGCTATTTTGGTAAAATGAAGCATTGACCATTCATTCCACAGATCCGACACACACAATAGAATTTAGAAAAAAAAGTTTTTTCAAGCAATTAGTACATAAATTATTTTTACCACATGCTCGAGTCTTTTTGTTTACATTTTCATAAAAATTGGGGAATTGTTCATATTATGGTAAAGAAATTCGTGATACATTTTTCCCTTTTTCACATATATAAAGAACACTTTTTTTGTATTTGTGTTAACCATGAGCGTTTTCGCTTACGATTGTAACTTAATCTTTTAGTCGCTAAATCTGGAAATGTAATCTGGAATTAGTCGCCAAATCTGGAAATGGGAATCGTTAATCCTGAACATCCTGTTCAGGACAATGAAACAAAATTATTAAATTTTTGTATTATCATCGATCCTTAATAAGTGTGCAAAATTTCGAATTAATTTGACCTTTTAACGTGGATAAAAATATCTAATTCAAAGATTCCGTGACATAAAAGCATGCTAATAAAACCGTGTTAAAATAATTATAATTTTGAGTCTCTTTTGTAGTTATTATCCATTAAAAAATTTCATAAAGACTCTTTAGAATTCTTCAGAAATTAAAAATTAAATTTCACTGTTGAATGTATATGGTATTTAACTTCTAAATTTTTAAATATCTAATCAAAAATTTTTGTATACATATATATATATATATATATATATATTTGGAAATAATTTAATTTATGAATAAAAAAGTTAAAGAAATGAAGTGAGTAGAAATTTAAAAAAAATATTTACTTTGTGGTTATAAATTAAATCGCATTTTTCGGTTAATTCTGGAATAAATAAAGCAGGTGAATATTAATGAGAATATGACTATTCTGAATTTCAATCCTAATTTTTGAGCAGTAACAGATGAAGAGGGTATATAAATTGAATTATTACTATTTTTAACATTAGAAAGCTCAAATAGGGTTTTTAATATTCAATTACAATGCATTCAATTACCATAAAATTGCATTTTCCACATTTATAGTGTAAATATATGAAGATATATTGGCATAAGGAATAAGCAGTTTGAGAAAATTGTAAATAAAATTTTGCTCATGGTCTTAACAATTTAAAACGCTCTATCAGCCTTTATTACTTTTTATTTAATAGTGGCATCATTGGATTAAGTATTAAAATATCTTGAAATTTTAATCATAGAAAACAATTAGATGGGTAGAACAATTTAATGTTTTGTCTAATGGAGGGTACACTCTCTCTTTAAAAAAATATCGTTTGTTTACAAAAGCTAATTTTTTAAAATTATCTGTTCATGAATTTTTTTCCTGTAAAATGTGAAGCACTAAAACATTCCAAGTTTTCATACAATTATAATAAGTAAACAATGTATTTAATATTAAGTTTCATGATATAGAAAACAAAATAATATGAATGAAATTATATCGAATGAATTAAAATAAAATTTATTGTTTGTTAACTTGCACAATTATTGGTTTATCTTTCAACAAGCTATTTCAAATAAAATATGTCTTTAAGATCATTTTTGATCAAATAAAAGAATGCCAGTATAAATAATAGAAACAGAAAACAATTACTTGTAAGTTTGATTTATATAAATAATAAAATTATTTAATTAAAATTACGTTATATATTAATAAGTATTTGAAATTAAATTATCCTTTTTCATTCCTAATTAAAATAACCGATACAAACTTGATAAATTGTTAACGTCTTCATAATTTCTCCCAAAAATTTAGATTTTTAAGTACTTTTTGATCAGTTAAGTTTCATCTTATATATATAACCGATTTTTCATCTTAAATCCAGTCTTTCATGTAAATTTAAGTACGCAATCAAGAAAATAAAGATTTCCTTGTTACATTAGAAAGAATAGGTACTATAAAAAGAAATTAAATTAAAACTTTTTATTACACTAATTGCAAAATTCTCAACGAAAAACATAATGTAACTGATCGAATCTAGTTAAAAATACTGGATGCTGATTCTGTGGAATTTAAGACCCAATTAAGATTACAAAACCAGAAAAAAATATGACGATGCATTTTTTATGCCTAAATCTTTCAACTCTAATTAATCTGGCGTGCATAAAATTAGCAGATACTTTTAATGAGTTTAATAGTAGCTTTAATCATTTCTTATTTTTTGAATACATCCAATTTTAATATCACAGTCTTATGTTCTGAAATTGATATTTCTAAAAGTCAATTTAATTATTTTAACCAAAGGTGGAAATAAAAAGGCTGAAGTAATTGAACAGGAAACCATAAAATAACGAGAATGTGTTATCTAAAATTGATAATTTCCTAGAATGACACGAATTAATTTACAATAACATGGTTTGGGGCAGTAATAGTTTTTTTTGGATAATTTTGGAGAAATTTATTCATTTTTTTCGTTCTAGTTTTTCTATTTTAGGAGCCTCATCGATCCAAAAATTAATTAATGTTTTTGTATTTCTTCAAGTGTAATATTCTAATTGAAATGAATTTATTTTTCAGGTTTTACAAAAAGATTTCAAAGATAGGAAACATGATTACACTTTCATACTGATTTCCGAATATTTCAAGAAAATCTTAATATTGCTTTGAAAACTAATATTGTGGGACAGGGATAGAAATATTTGAAATATAAGAAACTGTACCTGTTATTTGAATTCAAAAGTACTTTTTTCACCCTTTAAAGTATTAGTTAGAATCTCCGCTCATTATTTCATACTATTTTCAAACGTAAATTATTTTCAAAAATGTAAGCCATTATTCGATTTTCGTATTACAAAATGGAAAACAAAATAAGACGAAGATATAGAAATAGCGATTAGTCTAATATTTTATATTATGACTCAAAGTAAATCGTCACAAATCTATTTCATTCTCTTTTGTTTTCTATTTTTTTCAAACAAGACAAATTAAGTAAATTTTTTTTTGTGTGTGTGTATCTTCCTTCTTTTTCTCTCTCTCTGATATACATTATCTCATATTCCTTAGTTATTTCTCACCTTAAATCATCTGAATCACAACTAATTCTGTAAACATTTGTTCTATACACTTCCTCAAATATTATTATATAACCCAATTTTTTTATTGCTTGGATGAATTCTTGAAATTTAATGAAGCCATCTAAATCAATAACCATATCATTTCGTGCGTTGTATCATCTTTTTCTCTCAAATAACATGCATCCATAAAAATAGACTCTAAAATGCTTTTTAAAATTTTTTTGCGAATTTTGTTAAATACAACATAAATAATATTCAATAATCCCAGCAAATATTAAATTATATGAGTAGAATTGAGATTTATGCATGAAGCACGATGTATATATTTAATTTTTATATGATTGATTTTGATTTATGTAGTTTTTTACTTAATGATAATTGTACTTTTTATGATAAGATAAATAAAGTTATTGTATTGTAAATGAAGTAAGCAATGTTCTAGAACATAGTAAGAATCTTCATATTCTGCCCTCGGATATAATTCTAAATGTAATAAGGAAAAACTTTGTTTATTTCTGTAAAAGTTCATTTTTACATTCAATTAGCAATAATAAGGTATAAAATCCTTTTTACTTTTTAATTTTTTAATTTTTATAAAAATAATGGAATGAGCAACGTTGTCAAAACTTTCAATATTATTTTTCATATGTTTATTTTTAAATTACTTTATATATTAGTTTTTCATTTTATTATGATCTCATATATTGACTAAAATAACCCTAATTCTTTTTCTAAATTTCATAAGAAAAAAGTATAACTTTATAGTCTTAAGAAATCATAGCTAAATATTTAGGGTTAAAAATTTCAAATGTTTAGCAAAATTTCATTTTAAATCATCTAAAAATTTTTGAATAATTATTTTTATTTTGATATGCTTTTTTTCAGACCAGACTACTGCGAGCTTTTAAAGCAACTTTTCCCATTTTGCCTTTATTAAAGGGATTTTATATATATATATATTGTTACGAATTTTGTATAAGATAGTGTAAATAATCTGTATCTGAATGGGCAATGCATTTATATTACTGTATGTTACACTTATTTTATGTTAAATCTGTAATATTCACAAGCAACGTCATCACTTACGTTATAATAACGATTAAATAGGAACTTGGCGAAATATTGGCGATAAAGTCAAGTTGGCATCATTTTTGGCTACCAGGTTAACGACAAATTTGGCGACATTGGCGACCATGTTGGCGAGTTCGGGACCCTCTGGATTTTTCTAAAAATTTGTGGAGAAATCCACTAATTTCACGATCTATGACGCAAGTGCATCTTTCTCGAAGTTTCCACCACGGCAATAAATAGAGCGATACTTGCCATAACAGTCAGTCTGGTTTGGCAAGCGATTTGTAAACTTTCCTTGACCGTGAAGACTAGTGATTAGCTCGGCTGTTCAGTATTACGAGCAGTGTTTGTGGATAATCTTTTACGAACGTGTATGTTAGACACTGATAATTGTGTCTGAGTGATGTTGAAGGTGTGAAATCCTCCTGATATTTATTTTACGAATTTGGTTGTTAAATATAGCAAATGTATGCATTTCAAGGATTGATTTTTGTGATAATAAATTCTATCATCGCTCTTAAAGAACTGTCTTGTTGTTTGCGACATATTTGCATAAAACCCTTGAACCCCTATCAACGTAACAATATATATATATATATATATATAATGTTTTTTAAAATTTTTTTCCTTCCAATGAGCCGTTTGGAATAAGTTGTTTATTAAAATATTAAGAGGTTAGAAGTGATTTAAAATGCTATCTTCAGTTTAATATTTAATGATATTCATTCAAGTAATGGGTTTCATGTTGGTAATTGCACATTTTGTTGTAACGATTGTATTTGGTTTATTACTCATTGAGATAATGCGGTTCGTAGTTAAGAATATATGAAACTTAAGATAATTTTCTTTCTTATTTTGGGAGTTACTTTAGCACACAACGCTTATTTTTTAAAAAAAATATATTTCCTGAAATTAGTCAATATATTGCTTAACTCAATTTTGGCTTTCTTTTGTTATGTATTTGAAGTTTAGTTTAGAATATTTAAGTTAAATAAAGATAAACTATTTAAACTTTTATACCATTTTGTGTGAAAAAAGTTTCATGTTTTGCATTTAAAAAAAAAAAATGAGGACAATTTGTAAAGTGTTTATTATTTTCAATGTTATACATTACTTCAAAATACATATATAACCGTTTTTTTTTGTACTGCATATATAAGCAAGTCTAAATATGTTTAAATGCGGCAGAAAGAATGATAAGTGAATGTATAGTATCCGTATATTTTTTTAACATTATAAAATAATAAATAATAAAGAATGCATTTTTGAGCTATAAGTAAAGCTTTTTAGTCTGAAGTCAAAGATTCACACCTAGTTTATCACCGTGCTTAACATTTGAACATTTTTTTCCTTTTGATTATTGAAGTTTTTGCAAATGGAAGATTTAGATGGTCTGCCCCAAGAAAAAAATACATTAGAAATTTACCTTAAATTTTTAAAAAGCTTTTTCCAATTTTTCAATTTTATATATTTATAGTGCTGTGGCAAAAATTTGTGTGGGATGGGGAAAGCAGCAGACGACTCCAGTTTATTTAATAATTACAGATTATTTAATAATTTATTTAATAATAACAGATTTATTCGATTTTGTTCTAAGTTTTGCATTTTGAATGAACTGCAGAGTATATTTTCTTTACATAGCAATATAATTTTAAAAAAAATAGTTTATAATTTATTCTTTGGCACTTAAAAAAAAACTTCCTGCTAACAATATAAATAAATTTTATTGAAATAGCAAAGCCATATACCATAAAATCCGGCGTATAAAGCGCACTTTTAATACAAGAGTAATACAGAAATTTATACGGATGTGCGTTATACGCAGGGTACAAAAATGAGATCTATAAAAGTAAAAATAGATGAGCATAAAAAATAATTAAACTTCTTTATATATAAATACTGTTTCTTTGAAAGAAATAACATTCCTTACGAACTTAAAGGGTTGTAATTCTAGAAGTACACTATTTTTTACTATAGCTTAAAATAATATCTCGAACAAATGACTTCAAAATATAAGAGCATTGCGCACGTGTATTTCAGGTTTCTTCGTAAAAAAGGGGGTGCGCGTTATACGGTGAATATAGCTAAAAACTAAAAATTGCAGCTTGAAAGTATAGGTCCGCTTTACACAGCGGTGCGCATTATACGCCGGATTTTACGGAAAGTACGAAAGTCCCTTACTTGTAAAAGAAAAAAAATCCTTTCATTATGAAATAAAGTTAAATTTCATTGTATTTTAGACTAAAGTATTTATAATGCAAAACATTATTTGATACATATTTATATATGTATATAATGGACTAAATTCATGTGACGTCATAATCACATGATAATTTCAAACCACGTGTTTTTAACCAATCAAGATCAAAAACACATGTGACGTCATAGTCACGATAAATGCAATTATCTATTTTCAGCTAATCACACACACAGTTCATGCACTTCGCTGTTGCCAAATTACGCTTTTAACAAAAACTTTTTTTAAAAACATTTAGATTTGTCACTTTATTTAAAAGTACATGTATAAAACAAGACTTTTTTTTCTTTAATTTTTTTGCAGAAATTTCTTTTTATAACTGTTGAGCATCTTTATCCAACTATGCAATTTGAAATTTTACCTAAGTTTTACAAATAGAATAAAAAGTACGAGCTATATAGTTTATTGTCCGTTTTGAATTCAATGTAGAACACGTGTTTATATTTATCATGTGACCGTCATGAATTTAGTCCATTATACGCTATTACTTATATTATTATTTAGTATTAGAATGATCTCAATGTAAAACAACTTTTTTAGATAGTTTTCTGAAATTGCTTTTTTTATTATAGATTAACAATATTATCACTTCGGCATGATTTTCCCATCTAAATTAAGGTTAAAATTATTTGACGTTTTGTTGAAATATAGCTACAAATACGTATAAAAAAACTATTGAAAAATGAACCATTTGTTCTTATTTTGATTTAGTATTTTTAATTTCTATTCAGTTTAAGTAATCTAGCAAGTTTACCTTCTTTACTCTAAGTGTCTTGATACGTAGAAAACTTTGCAGAGAAAAGAACCGCTCTAGATTTTACAATTTGAAACTCTTAGACACAGCGGAAAGAAAGTGAAGTTCACTTCTCTCATACAGAATAAATATCGTCAACGATTACTGAAGCGGACGGCAATAGCTTAGATGCGAAAAAAATTGAACTAAATGTAATTTCTCCACCCCGAAAATTAATTTAGTTTCAAATTATATTTTCTTCCTAATCTTATTAAGTTGTTTTTTCATGCCGAGATGTATTTTTGTGATAGTTCTCAAGAGGAAAGTAAATTATTCTGTGAAATAAAATAGCTTTTTTCCACACACACAACAAAAAATATTCATTTTGAAGTTTTTGTCATATGTGTAGAGGAAACTTCATACAAATAATAAAACTATTAAATTTACTCAAAAAAAATTTTTAGCTTTTAAGACTACTAAATTGGATACTAAGCATATTCTTATGTATATTTGAAGGAAGTATACGAATAGAATTAAATTAACATTTTTAGAATCGTAACATTATAATCTGCTTTTAAAGAGACAAATGATTTTTTTCTTTGCAGCAATAAATTAAGCTGTAGAAACGCAAGTGATATAGCATGAGGTTCTGAATTCGAAACATGTTTTTTTTTTCGAGAACATGGTAGATTCATACTAATTCTTTTCTAACATCCATAGCTCTATAATACAAAGTCTCTGGTTAATAATATCTTATATTGATATCGAGCGCGAAGTTAATTAAAAGAGAAAAAATTCAATTTAAACCGAACTAACTTAAAATGTATTAAAGTAATATATAAATTCAGTTGAACAAATTAATTTCATGATAGAACTCATTCGAAAACCTTATTTTTAAAAAAGTAATGTCAGCGAAACAGTATTAGAATATGTGATATTTTATTAATTTATTGTAATTAAAAATTGATTCCAGTTTTAGATTTGTGAATATTTACCTCGAGATTCAATTGCTAACTCCCATACATCAAATGAATAGCTGAAATGCAAAAATCCAAACGATTTGACAAAATGAAGTTTTCAATTTCTAAAGAACATTTTAATTAATTTTTATTCTTATTTTACTAATTTCTCCCAAAATTTAATTTGTTTACACATCATTAATTCGTATTTAATAACTTGAAATCAAATGAAAATTTTTAAGCATGGAGAATAAGCATCCCCATTCATTAGACAGAAATAAAATTTTAAAAAAATGGGAAACACATTTATTTTCTAGAAACCTATATTTATAAATATTTATAATTAAAAATGATTTGAATTCATTTAGTTGACTGAGAATAAGAAATGTCTAATGATATATTGGAGAGAAAAAATCCATTAATTCTCGATTTAAGTATTTATTTATATGCTATCTCACATTTTAAACGTCCACAACCGTAATTAATATTCAGAGTTTTAATGAGAATTATTTTCAAAATGATTCGAATTTGAAAAATTGATTTCGATATTTATGCTAGAAATGGAAGACGTTCGAGCGGTCTATTCTTCATTTAAGTTTATGACAAATTTCAAATTATGCAAATGTATTTTTTGCGGTATAGATTTAATGTATCGTAATATATGTGTATACAGTTATGAGGAAGTTTCAGAGCTATTTAGTTCATGTTTTAAGTAGATGTTTCCTTTTTAATGTTTTATTCAGTTTTATTTTTCTGTCTTAATAAATACTATCGATACTTGCAAAATGTATTAAAAAATTATTGCATATTATTAAAAAATTCCAATATTAAACTTTATTGAATCTAGAGAAGCTTTAAGTGGAAAATCGAGAGTAGTTTTTAACAAGTTCATGTTTAAATTTAAATCATTGAGTGATAAAAAATATGTTTTGAGTTTTTTTTAGTTCATGTTTTTAACATTTGTGCTATGTTAAACCATATTGTGTTTTTATTTCGTGTAACTCCTCCACATCAATTCCTTCTGTGCTTATATCGAGTAAAATTTTCTGTCTATGCTTCTTTTTTTTCTTTGAAGAAATGCTTTGCTCCTAACAACAAAAGAACCAGACTTCAGAAATCAGATAAAACTGTTTTTCTTCTTGCTTGGAAGAAATGGAATAAAATATTCTTAACAAAAATCCGAAGTTGTAGTCGAACAGAAAATAGAAGTTTCACGCAATTCTAAGCTCATTGTGACATGCTCGACGAACAATTTCTCTGTGTGAGAAGATATTTTTTTATATCTTAAAGCTATAAGTTCATTTCTAAAATGGAAATGCATATTCCTTTTCCGATTTGGTTCTATCATTATATTTCCTTTCAAACATAGTTTTCTACAGTTTTATGCTTGAAAAGTTTGGAATTTTATGCATTCATTTCTTAGGATTGAGTTGTTAAATTTATATTTTCTTTTTTGATGAATTTGCAGCAACTGTGTCCAGACATTTTATTTGATTTGAGTACTATAATAATTTATTTATATCATTTACGAACTTCTAAATAGTTTTGCTTTAACTAGATGACATTACCCTAGCTTTATAATATCCAAGTATATTTTTTTAGTTCAAGGGACAAATAACTATTAATGTTTAATTATATAATAAATAAACTAATATATCATTCTATTAAATTCAAAAAAATAATTTAAAGATAATAAGAGAAGTAACTTTTTTTGGGAGGGGATATAAAATACGTTTGAAGTACTTTTATCTGTCAGATTTTTTTATACGTAAAAATTGTTATACATTACATTAATTTTAATATAAGTCATTATAACGTTTAAATTTTTTCACTCAGATGTTTAAAAAATTTACTATAAAATTGCATATGTAAATAAAAATTTTTCATTCATGCACTTTTCTTCTTCTTCTTAAAAAAAAAACACCCTGGCGTTTATGTAACATGGAAAATCTATTTTTTTGCGTAGAAGCAGTTTCAGAAATTATGTATGTACTGATTCAAAGAAAGTTTATCTTAACTAGCTATGTTATGGTGTTTCTTTGAATAAACGTTGTAATTCCTCTAATAATTCGTAAAAAAATACACTTAAACTTTTATAAAATTGTTTCAGCATTCAAATTTTTTCGGATATAAAACTGAATTCACAAAAATTATGAAATTAACATAATCATTCTATTTTTTTTAACAAACTTTTCGAAGGAAAAACTGAATTCGTAACTTATAAATTGCTAATTTTGAGTACATTATTTGTAAAATAATAATAATAATTATTATTATTATAAATCATACTTGTAATATATGAAAAGTTATGCAACTATTTCTTTGCTTTTAATGTTTTTGATAATTTTTTGCTTTTTTAGCATATGTTTTAATTTTAATATTAATTATTTAATATTACATTATTATCATTATAATACTAATTGTTTATTAATTTTAATATTTAATAATTCATGTGAATGAAGCTGGACAATGTTAGCTTGATGAAGTTTATAGAACTACTATATAATGGCGAAGTTGTAACGCAGGAGCTGCTGTCTTGTTCATCTAATTTAGACACTATTGCACTTGATGGAATTGAAGCTCATTTCAATTTAACGTACTACAGCCTCTGAGTCCTCGTACCGCCCTCTCTCTTGAGCTTGTAACCCATTGATTTTCAATCTATTGTTCTACCAACAATTTCAGTGAGAGCTCAATGGAGCATCTCAAAATAAGTTATTTTTCCTTAAATTGACACTTTTCCTTTACAAATTTTTTTAAATTCAGCAAACTTTACTGCAAAGTTCATTCTTAAATAAAAAAAAATAATTTTTCTTTTTAATATGTTTACTACATGTATACATATACATATTTCTCTAAGATCCATTCAAGGCATTAACACTTAAGGGGTTATTTTTTTTACCCAAAGTGCTTAAAAAAGCACATTATTTATTGTTTATAAATAAACATCATACTGATTCTTGCCTAAGCCACAAAAAAAAAAAAATGCCGAGCGAAAAGCATTTTAGTACCTTAGACAAACTGCATCTTCTTTTCAAAACACTAGCACTAAATAATACACCATAAAAATTAAAAATAAGCGCAAATCAAAGAAAGAAAGAAAATATCATAGTGCCTGTACAGCGTGCGGCAAACTAGTAAAGTTCAACTTTTGCTAGCCCGTACGTTGTACGGGCAAACCACTTAAGGGGCCAAACAATTTCATATACGTAAGTTTTACTTTTGAGGAAACACTTTCAGGCAATTTTAAATTAGTTTGAAGAGCACTTTATTTTAATTATACAAAATTATTAATTTAAATTTGATATGCTTTCCTCAAAAGAAATTTTTATATGACGTTTGAACTGTGAGTTACTTTTCCTCAGTAAAATTTCCCAAAGAAATTGATTTTTAAAACAACATTTTGAAGCTATTTGGTTATAAGCTATTTCTTCTAAATTAATTTTTTTCTCCTGAACATTTAGTGAAACATACTTAATATTTTCTATTTTCAAACCAAAACACAAAAATCATGATCTCTTTTAGCTATATCTATCACAATATCATGAGTAATTAAAATCTTTCGTGTTACCTCACTGATGCAATACTCACTTGTTGACTCGAGATATTTTACTGCACTTAGGCAAGAATATTACCCTCCGAAATTGCGCTGAGTTGCTCTTTTGGGAGCAATTAACCTTAGTTCTCTATTTTGAATTAAGAGATTAGTTTTCTCTTAATGTCCTTAATGTCTAGCACAAGTTGTAGAAGGCCCGTGAGTGTATATACATAATGAGAATTATCTGCTACACAAAAGTTGAAAAATTGTATAAGTAAATTGTAGTAATTGAAATTCGAAATAACCATAATTTGTTTTAGTAAATATTTCTCCTATAATATTTCTAATAATTTTATAATAAAATATTTCTAATAAAATTAATAAATATTTCTCCGATCTATCTATCTATCTATCTATCTATCTATCTATCTATCTATCTATCTATCTATCTATCTATCTATCTATCTATCTATCTATCTATCTATCTATCTATTATCTATCTATCTATCTATCTATCTATCTATTTTTCTATCTATTATCTATTTCTATCTATCTATTTCTATCTATCTATTATCTATTATCTATCTATCTATCTATCTATCTATCTATCTATCTATCTATCTATCTATCTATCTATCTATATTAAAGCATTTTTTTATAATTAATAAAGACGAAGCAGAAAAGTATTCTTTCTAGTTGAGTATAAGACGGTGGGAAACGTAATCGTTTTTCTGCAAACCATTTGGTGTAATACGATAAAATTAACGAATGAAACAGCGATCACAGCTACAAAAGTAGTTAACATAATTTGCTTAAAAAGATCTTGAAGATACAGTAACAAAGGTCACATGATCGTAAAGGAGATGATTGTTTCTTAAGACCTTCCGAAATTGAATCAAACTTACCGATGATAAACCTCGCTCTCACTTTTTATATTAATCAAATTTTAAGAGAACATTTTGGCGAATGTTTTAATTAATTAAAAGTAATTAATTGTTAACGGAAAACAAATCATTCAGATTAGATGTAAAATAAATTATATGAATTTCCAAAATAGTTTATTATCAGTAAACGAAAGGAATACAATAACATCAGAAGTATATTAATTTTTGTTGGGTACTTGCAAATACAAATTTTTGTACCAAATAGTTAAAAGGAGCTTTTTAATAATTTCAAGTATAATTGAAATGGTGAGACAAGTTCACGAAAAAAAAATTAAATTTAATGTGGGGTGGGACATATAGTACATGTTGAGGGGGATATATTTATATTTTCTGAAGCAAAATAAACATGTTTTAAATATTGTCAGGCATTCTGATTAAATATGTACTTTAACATGCATAAACATACCTAATGTGAACATATTGTAAGTAAATGAATTACAAAATTTCTGCATAATAAAATATTTTAAATCAATTCATTGTAAGAAATTTTAGTCAGTTAGTTGTAGGAAGTTTTAGTTTAGGGTTATCAGGAATGAATGACCAGATTACAAAATTTAATAATTCCCAGATGAATAAACAGAAAATGATAATTAATATGTCATTGTAAAAATACAATATGAAATTTTGAGTTTGTAACATTGTTTTTGTCCAATATGGGACAGCAATATTGTAATCAAGATGTTTTTTTTAAAATTGTGTACAAAAGTGGAAATGACGTCGCTGCGGGAGAAGGCGTTTTGTGTGCTTTCGTTTGCAAAAAGTCTGCCAGTAATCACAGTTCAGCGCGAATTTCGTAGAAAGTACCATAGAATTGCACAGACATCTAAGAGTATAAGAAGATGGTATAAACTTTTCCAGGAAACTGGATGCCTGTTTTAAGGCAAAAGTCCAGGGGGACCAGGCTGTTCGCCAGAGAATTTTGAAAGAGTGCGACAGGGACTTCTTACAGTTCAAAGAAATCGACGGTTCATGCTAGTCGTGAACTTGTGTTGCCTCATTCTACCATATAGACTGTGTTGAGAACAAAATTGCATTTTAAGCCGTTTAAATTGAAATTCGTTCACGCATTGAACCATAGTGACGAGTTTCAACGTCTAAATTACTGCCTTTACAAGGATGAAGCTATGCAAAACGATCATTTTTCAATCAAATCGCATTTACTTTACTTTAAAAAAAACGTTACATACGAAAAAATGTTTAATATTTCATCTTTAAAATGAAATCTTAATTATCATTTTCTGTTTATTCATCTGGGAATTGTTAAATTTTGTAATCAGGTTATTCATTTCTGATAACTCTGTATATTGGCAAGAACACTTTCATCCTGAATTAGAAATGATTTTGCTCACATATCTTTCTTTATAGTTATTTAAAGAAGCTATTCTTATTCATATAGATTTACTAACCTATATAGAAAACGGCAAAAGTCATATCAGACCAATTTAAGATAAATTGACTGAATAAATAAGGAAATATTCTTTGAAGAAAAAGATTGGTTATACATCTTTAGAAATAAAATATTTACGTAATATATTTTGAATTGAATTTGTTCGTAGGGGATATAAATGTCTTTTGCTAGAACGTCAAGTAGTATTAAGATAACCTTCGAATATTTTGAAATTGTATCTGAACCGTTCTTCACTTTCAATATAGCAAACATTTTGAATATGAGTCCTGCATTTATACCAGGTGGCATTGAAATAAACTGAAATTCATTTTGAGTTACTATTCTCTCAAATAATACCTTACTTTTCGAAAAAAGCTTTTATAAAACAACCCCTTTATAATCTTTTATAAAAAAAGCACTTTTTTTCTTCTAGTTGCATGTGGTATTAATGTGCGAAGACAAAAAGGTAAAAAATAAATTTTATAATTTTCTTGCTTCCTCAAACACGCAGGGAGAGTGAATGAATTTTGCTTTGGCTAACATTAAAATGATGACGAATGGTCTCTAGCTTTTGCCGTAATTCCCTAGAGTTACGGTCTAATGAACTTTCTCTAGGCATCCAAAGGGCTGATTCTTCATTTCTAGCTCTGTCATTGCATTTCTTTTTGTTCATCAGTTTTTCTCTTTATGTTACTGAGACGCTACTTGTGTTTAGAAATATTTTCGAATTGATAATTTTTCTTCCTTCTCTTAATTTAATCATTTTCTTATTTTACAGGCTCAACATTTTTTTCTCTTTATCATTTTTTTGAAAATTTTTAAGGTCTTAATTTTTTTGAGTTAAAAATTGAATGTAATGGAATTTAATGATTGCGAGAAAGTAAACCAAACAATGAAGCTAATGAAAAAAGAATAAAAAGAGAAAAAACATACTTATCAAATTATTTAATTGAAAAATGAGTTTATCGTTTGGTTTTGAGGTGTATTTTATTTAAAAAAGACCGCATGTTTCATTGAATTTTATTTTGAAATTGTTTCACATGAAATGCGTTTGTGTATTTATGTGGTTGTTAAAGTACTTGAGATTCAAATGAATCAGTGTATATTAACGTCACATCCTAAGTTAATACAATTTCTACTAGAGACGTTCCTCGCAATTTTGAATCTTGGTCAGTTGAGTGAGATGGCATCTAAACTGGTATTTTACTCTTCTAACTTCCCATGTGAGGACTTTGAGACACCGAAGGATTCATGTGCATTAGCTCCTCTAGACGGTGGGACTGGACAATGCCAGCTACAAGTTTTTGACCATGACCACTAGTCTCCCGTCACCACCCCTTTGTTTCCTTTTAACAGCCATGGGAGTTATTTAGCAGTGAAATAGAGCCCGGTTACATTTTTAGAGAATAAAAGAGTTCATTGCTCAATTATTCATATACTTAAGAAATAGTCGTTTTTGAGATATACGCATTAAGGAAGTTAAATTTAATTTGATTGGGGATTTAAATCGGTAAATAAAAGAATGTTTAAGGATAATTATTCTGATTATTAAATTCCATTTATTTTCCAATCAAACATTATCCGCCGTGTTTTTTAAAAAATATATTCGTCTCAACCTTTCCTCGCATATTATAAATAGACTCCTTCTGTTAAGAAAAAACTGTCTGATAAGAATAAGATTAATCTGTGTCTTTAATGATGTAATATTTTAAGTACAGAATTTTTTTTATTTTATTCGAATTATTATCATGTGTTTGGTATTATTTCTTGAATAATTATTCTGAATAAGTTTCCTCTTTAGTGTATGTCGTAAAATAAATATAAGATGTAGATTTTTAGCAAGATATGCATTATTTGCCAATTCATGTATTTCGATCTAGAAAAGTTGTTTTGTACCATTAAACTGTGCATCAATAGAAACAAATTAAATTTAAAACTTAATAAAATTATGTATACATTACTCTCCTTTGGAGTAATATAGATTAAATTTTTTTTCTCTCCGATACAAGTACTCACTATATAATACTAACGATAGTGAAGGCCATACTATAAGGAAACTGTTAAATATATGAAGAGTAGTGGTATTACTAGTGAAGCAAACTTATATGCTTTAATTCTTTAATTCTGAAGGAAACATTGATACTAACTTCTCATATTAGTCACTTGTAACCGTAGCTATATTATCCATAGCGGCAAGGAGAGCCTTATTGTGTTGTGTTCTAAATCATACATAGTTTCACGAGCTAGCAAGCTGGATTTTATTTCTTACGTGTTGTAGTTTATTGCAATAATTCTTTATGACGAATTACGTGTTGTACTTTATTTGTCTTCATATTATCGCGTTGTAAATATTTTGTATTGATTTTATTACTACTTTAAATATCTTTTTAGAACCAACAGTGTAAATAGAAAATCTTTTTATTATCATATTCCACCAAAACACTGAAAGGCTTACGTAATACTTTTGTCTTAATTTTTCACAGACTGCATTTACTAGATTTACATTTATAAAATCAGCAATCATTTTCTTCTTTTTTAAATACCATTTTATTTAAAGCATGCCAATTTTTAACAGGTTATTTTTGTGCATAGTTAATTATTCTTTAAAAAAATTAGTTAAGCTTTGCCGTGCTTAAAATACACTTGATTTAAAGTAATAAAATAAAAAAAAATGATTACATATTAAGAATAAAAAAAATGATTTTTAAAATTCTATTCATAATATTTTTTTCTTCCGAAATTTATATAAATTTAATAAATTTTAACTGAGTTAATCTTTAATTTCAGTTCATATATTTAAATAATTAATTTTTTTCTCAATAAATGTGTTTCTTTGACAAGTTCTTTAAGTTATGTTACAATCATTTTCCTCACAAAGAAATTTT
>BMAO01005183.1:27545-46389 GCA_019973975.1 Trichonephila clavata | reverse complement strand
AATCTCCAAAGGTATGACCGTGATTGATTCCACATCCATCCCAGAGCTCTCTAGCGATCACAACCCTGTTCTCTTTGAGGTGAGTTTGGATAATTATACCTCACCTGCCCTCAGTACTTATAGTTTCCCTAACTGGCCTAAATTCCAAGAAATCCTAACCAATGCTCTTCCTGGCAACCCAATTATTAATAATACTAATGATATCGAAAACGCAATTAGAGTACCTTTAATTCCACCTTCCATAATGCCCTCTCAAACTGCTCAACTTTTAAAGTAATAAATAAATCCCTCAATGCTATTCCCCATTTATTAGAGAAAAAATTAAATTAAAATAGACTTAGGAAAAAATGGCAAGATTTAAAATACCCGCCATATAAAACCCAACTTAATAAATTACAAAAAGAAATAAAAAAAGACTTAAATAACTTCAAAAATAGCAAATGGAATAAAATCCTAACCGAAGCAACCCCCGACGACGATTCCCTCTATAAAATAGTAAAATCCATAACGAATAGAAAACCCTTCCACATCCCCCCTCTAGTAGGCCCCATGGGCCTCCATTACAGTACTGAGGACAAAGTGAACCTGTTTGCCGATTCACTAGAGAGTTCCTTTCAAGAAAACCAGAGCCATACGACGATGATTTTATCGATCACGTCGAAGATAAAGTTGAAAATTACCTGAACCGCAACTCAAGACGCCACACTGCACCACTAACCTCACCTCAAGAAATCATGGATATTATCTTAAATCTATCGAACAAAAAGCACCCGGCAAAGACGGAATCAAGAATATTGCCCTCAAGGCACTACCGCTCAATGCCATCACCTACATTACAAAATTAATAAATAGAAGCCTTCAATACAATTACTTCCCGCAAGAATGGAAGCACGCCCTCATTACGGTCATACCAAAATCTGGAAAAGATCACAAATTCGTAGATAACTATCGTCCGATCAGTTTGGTAAGCTCACTAGGAAAAATATACGAAAAAATCCTGCTAAAACATATCCAAAATTTCTGCGATTCCAATAACATTATCCCGGACTTTCAGCATGGATTCCGGAAAGAGACCTCCACACAACACCAGCTCCTCCGTGCAACCAACCTCATTATAAATGGCTTTAACAATAGAACCTACACCGTCGGGCTGTTCTCGACGTCAAAAAAGCTTTTGACAGAATGTGGCACGACGGTCTAATCTACAAAATGATAATCTATAAATTTCCAAACCTACATCATAAAAATAATCCATAGTTTCCTAAAAAATAGAACTTTCAACGTTAAATATAATAATATCCTCTCCAGTGAACGTCCAATACTAGCATCAACGCCACAAGGATCCATCCTTAGCCCTGCACTTTATAATATTTTCACTAGTGACTTTCCAACTGATCAAAGAAACAACAATCTGCCTCTTCGCCGATGACGCCGCAATTCTTTGCAATAAATCTACAACACAAATAGCAACCAACTGCATCCAAGCTTTCATCTTTAAACTAGAAATATGGCTAACTAAATGGCGAATTGCCATCAACACCGACAAAACAAACGCAGTAATCTTTCAGAAAAATCAGAAGCCCTTTCATCCCTCCACCCCTTCAAATTTTTAACCAAGCAATAGACTGGACTCTTGAAACAAAATATCTCGGATTAATTTTAAATGACAACCTAACCTACGAACCTCACTTCAAAGCAGTCTTCAAAAAATACATGGCTAAATATCACCTCCTACTAGACGTCATCGGCAGAAGTTCAAAACTATCTTTAAAGAATAAAAGATTTATCTACAAACAATATCTAAGACCAATTTTACTATACGCCTGCTCGATCTGGGGATCGGCGGGAAACATCCACATAGACAAGCTACAAAGACTTCAAAATCAAGCACTTAGAACAATAGCAAGAGCTCCCTCCTATATTCCAAGATACGTACTACATGAAGAACTGAAAGTTGAACCAATACACACCCTGATAGCAGAACTCGCTACAAAATTCCATTCCGCCATCCCAATCTGACGATCAATAATCAAAACGACTATAGAAACCTTCCCCCATCGACACACCGGATGCCACACAGAGCAACGACCTTGCAAAGCCGATTCTAACGAAAATCACTCCCCCCCTGCAAACGTTTTCGTTTCGAAACGAAACGAAAGCAAGATCTGCCTTTTCCTCCTCTCTGGTCTTTCGACCACCACGTAAACTATCACCCCCCCACTCCCTGACTGCCGAAGCTATTTTTAGCTGAGGCGTTCCAGTCCCCCGCTACTGGACTCTTTCTTCTATTTTCCTCCAACTTAGGTTGCCACCAGATAACAGTAGAAGAAGCCTAATTTTTTTATAGGCTGGTTCTTGGACGCAACATATATTTCAAGTCGGGTACATTAGTCCCATCCATCCAACCTGTAGGAATTGAAAGAGGTGATCCACTGAGAGCTGTCATGTGTATACAGGCGGGCATTCTGTGTGTGTGTGTGCACTCTGTCGTTTCTGGATTTGTGACACCCTTGGAATGTGTCATCCTTTGTGGTGGTGGATATGTGGAGCACATGCTTCTATAATAAATGATTTGGTAACGTTAGTTCTGTTTTTTGCGAGTCTTTTCTTTCACTTATGTACGAAACGCCACCTTTTTTGTGTGTGTTCTTTGAATTTTTTTTTCTTTTTCTTATCTAAAAAAAAATCCCGTGACTTATTAATGCTAAACCTGCAAACCGTTTTTTTATTTTAATTTTCTGGGTTTTTTTTAAATTTTTAAGGACTTTTCCCCCATTTGGTATAATAGATGTTATGGTTTCTTTTCAATACCTTTAAACACATCAAAATTCACCATTAAAGTTAATTCAAAATATATAAATTTTAGTTAAACATATGATAAAATTTTTAAGTAGAAAATTTTTTATATAGCGGCATTACGTTAGGAACAATAATATTTGTTGTATAAAAAAGAATATTTGTTGCACATTGGAGTTTTTACATTAGTGCTTTAGTTAAAATATTGATTTGGTCTAGTTTATTTTTAAATCAGTAAATAAAGCATTCACAAAAAAGATTATCTACTCAGAAAAAAACCTTTAAAAAGACTAGCTTTTAAAAAATTAAAAATTAATTTTCAAAATATGTAAAAGTTGTTTTCATTTTTTAAAGGCAAATGTACATAATTTTTAATTTTAGAAGACTTTTAAAATGAAAGATTTATTTTATAAACGAAACAAAAATATAACTGTACGAGTAACAATTAATAAATACTGTTTGTTTTTTAATCTCGCAATTGCTAATTGAATTGATCATTTTGTTTAAGTGCTTAGAAGTTTCCTTTCTCATTTTCCCATTATTCATTCGCTCTAAGGAACTCATAATCAGTTTTGAACTATTTGCACCTTTTTATCTTGAAACTTTGCATCTATCCACAAGAAGTTTATGTCATTTTAATTATTATGAAGCTATTTTACTATTATAATTATTGTTTTAAAACAATCTATTACTCAGTATAATCACTATATAATAAATACTCTTTTTAGCAAAGATATTACTTTGTTTAACTTCCGTTTTGTTATCCACAAAACTGTCTAGTGAGGTTCCAAGGGCATCTCATTCTTCATGTCATGATGGCAATATTTCTGAGGCATTTCACTCCTCCAGCTTTGACTAGACATGTTCGTCTGAAAGCTTTAGGAAAGAAAAGAAAGGTACAGAAGGGGGGGGGGGTAGGAAACTTCTATTGTTCTGTAATAAAACAGAAAAGAGAGGAAGAAACAGGAAATAGTGTGAGGGGATCTCCGCTTTTAGTGATTTCTGTAAAGTCTTCTGATAGGCAGGGACGTCTTAAGGCATGGGCCAACTGGGCTCGGGCCCAAGGTCTCACCCTCGTTTCGTTCTCAACTCTGTCTATAAAGCCCATGATCCAAATAATGTTAATGGTCAAATATTATTCCCGTACATATTCTCCGAGAAAGAGGGAATTTCAAACTGCATATCAACTGGCAAAAGTAATAAAACTATATTATTATGTTCTGAACGTTATCCACGCCTAGAGCTTCGCCTAATACCATAAACAATTATTCAACTCATTCAGTCGAAATGTGGCTATCGGTCGAACCGGTTTGTGCCTAGGTTTTTGAGATTGTGAGCCGTGTACATTTATTTGTTGCAAATTATCATTTAGAGCGAGTATTTGACAATGCATGCTATATACTGTCTAATTTTAAAGATCACAACTACTTTTGCATTGGGACCAAGAGCCTCAAAAATCTTCTCTGGGCCCAAGGTCTCAAACAGTCTTAAGACGTCCCTGCTGATAGGATTGCGTAGGACAGGAGTGGTCAACTCAAATGACCTTGCGTACAACTTCGAAAAAACATTATAATTCCACGGGCCGCATATAAAAATGTTAGCCGTTACCCTCCCGCTTTGCTGGGTAATTTATGATGTTTTATACATATATACTCTTTATATATTTTAATGGATTAAAATATAATTAAATTATTGATATCTATGTCCTAGCATTAAGAATTCGATTGTATTGAAAAATATACTTATATCTGTAACTGTCGCCTCTTAATAAAAAAAAAAAGGGCAGAACTCATCTAATTTGTATTTTCTAAAAATACCTAAAATTGAAGTATAGAATGATGTTTGCTCTTTCGCAACCTTATAACCAAGTGGATTGCCGCAAAACCAATTTTTGGTGGATCTCTACTCTGTAAATTGAACATGCAAGCCAAATTTCAAGTCTAAATCTAACAGGAAAAAAAAAGTTTTACTATCAAAACCCCCGTATCCCATTGAGAGCCGTTTTCCAAAACAACCGTTCTTAGCGGATTTCAATTCAACAAAAGAAAAATACAAACCAAATTTCATTATTATAGTCCCTGTAGTTAGAAAAAATGATTTTTTTTCTGTCAATACGCCCCAGTAACCCCCTAAACCCCCAGTAGTTGATTTCCGTAAAATACATTCTTAGTGAATCCCTATTCAACAAAAGAAACATGCTTAACAAATTTAAAGTATTTGGGTCTAACAATTCAAAAACAGGAATTTTTTTTCTGTAACTCCTCTTGACCCCTCGCAACCCTCCTTTGAGGTCAATTTTCGTTTTACTCTTTGTTACAGGAACTCTATTCCATGAAAGGAACATGCCTACCAAATTTCAAGGAGGTAGATCTAATAGTTTAAAAACGGAAATATTTATCGATTATGCCTCTTAATCTCCCGAAATGAAACTTGGTGGTTGATATTCGTGAAACCCATTTTGTAGCGATTCTCTACTCTACGAAAGAAATCTGCTTACCAAATTTCAAAACTGCACGTCTAATAGTTTAAAAATGGGGATAGTTATCTTTAACGCCACTTGGGGGTCTGTTTTCACAAAACCCATTTTGTAGGGGAACTGTACAATATGAAAGGAATCTGCTTACCAAATTTGAAGACTGTGCGTCCAATAAATTTAAAATGCAAAAAAAATTATCAATAATGCCCCTTGAGCCCCCACACCTTAGGGTCGATTTTCACAAAACACATTATATAGGTGGTCTTTAATGAATGAAGGGATTCTGATTATCATATTTCAAGACTTTCCATCCAGTAGTTTAAAAATGGAAATAATTATCTATAACACCCCCTAAGCCCCGCAACGCCACTTGGGGGTCAATTTTTCCAAAACCCATTTTGTAACGGATATTTACTCCGTGAAAGAAACATGCCTGCCAGTTTTCAAGCAGGTAGGTCAAGTAGTTTAAAAACGAAAATATTTACCTATTACGTCTTTTAATCCCCCGCAACGAAACTTGGGATTTCAATAATTATAATTTCCCCCAACTCGTAGCTGATCTCTACTCTTTGAAAGAAATCTATTTATCAAATATAAAGACTGTGCGTCTAATAGTTTAAAAATGGAAAAAAGTTATCTACAACGCCACTTGGGGGTCGATTTTCACCAAACTCATTTTGTAGAGGATCTTTACCATATGAAAGGAATCTGCTTACCCCATTTCAAGATTGTACGTCGAGTAGTTTAAAAATGGAAACAATTATTTATAACGCCCTTTGCGGTTCCAATTTCGCAAAAAAAAAAATCCATTCTTAGAGGATCTCTACTCCATGAAAGGAACATGTCTACCAAATTTCAAGTCTGTAGGGTGAATAGTTCCGGAGATATCGTGATTAGTCAGTGAGTGAGTCGCTTTTCTCCTTTATATATATAGATGATTTTAGTAATTTTAAAAATCTCGATAAATCCATATTTTTACTCTGGAGAAATTGATTTACTTTGTCAATACGTGTCAAAATGTCACTCCAAAGGTTAGTTTAAAAAATTGTTTCCGTTTCATACATCTTAATTTTTAATGTTTTAGCAGAAAGTCGATTGTGCTGCCTGTGATTCATCGTTAATTAAGGTATTCGACTACCCTAAAATTGTGAATTTTGCCAAAAATTGACAAATTTTTTTATAACTTTATTTCATAGGACATCTATTAGCTTTATAAAAATACCAAATTTATTATTTTCCGTTCACTAGAATATCTTTAGATATTATAGATATATCTTTATAATAGATTTGGATCCCCTACAAGCATTTATTGAAGTACAAATTTAAAACTGAACTTATTGTTTTCATTATTTTTCATGTTTACAAACATAGATAATATAATAATGAAAATGCAATGATCAACAAAAATTTAATTTATTTAATTAGTGAGATATTTGTTCTTCTCAATTCTTTCACAGAATTTTTGCTAGCTCATCTCATTGCATGCATTTGCACATGGTAATTGATGATGCATGTCCGTAAAGTTTGAGCGCAATTTATGTTTGTGTAATAAATTTCATTTTCGAAATAAATAAATAATAAGAAGAAAAACGATTCACAGGTGTAAATTGGTTCAAAAGAACTCATAACTTTTTGTGTCAAATTTCTCAAATTTTTCTTTTGTAACATAAGTTTTATAAAAATCTATTTTTGATTCTGATGTTTCAAAAATGTATTTTGATTCATTATTGCATTGCAAGTCAATCAGTTCCATTTGGAGATATTCTGGGGCTATCTCGACATCGACATGAAAAGGAGATTAATATATTTCACAAATAATTTTTGGGTATTTGTCTAAATTAGCTTAACGACTCTCGAAAGTAGCTGCAAGTTCGCTTATTTCTTTTGCGTATTTGACGCAACTGAAACACTTTGAGTTTTTAAAATTATTTAATCAATAGAAAGTTTCTAAAGTTATTATTTTTTAAGGGGGATTTAAATAACAATAATTTCTTTTGAAATGCTTTGATGTGATTAACTGCATCGATCATCAAATTTTCTTTTCCTTGTAATGATGTACTTAAATGATTGAGTTTTTTTCGGTATTTACTAAAAAGCATAAATTCAATAATCATTCACCACTTCTTAATTTTTGTACAAAGCAACGTGAGAGCTAAAACAGAAAAGGGTCATGGGATTTATTTATTACAAAAAAAAAATACACAAGAAGCAAAAGTATAATAAAATAATCGTATTCTGTAAAGCTAATGAATTTTGCGAGTTGCAAAATATTCAAGGTGGGCCAAACTGGTTGCCCCTCCCCCCCTCCCCGGCCCGTAAGAATCATTCCGACCAAAGTAAAATACAGTCTACTCTCGATAATTCGAAGTAGAAAGAAGCAATGAAAAACTTCGAATTATCAAGAGAGTAAGAAAAAACTCCTAAATTTTTTTCTAACAGCTTTATGCAATGTATACTATAACCCTGAATAAGATGCACTGCCAATTATGCTTATTGCCATAATTTGATGAAATCTAGGTGGACATAAATAATTACTCTTTTGCATTACGTAGTTGCTATCTCAATAAAATATAGGATTTTCTGTGTTTAACATATTAAAGTAGGACGTTTTCTCAAGAAATGCTATTTTGGAGATAGCTTTTAAAGCTGCTTATATTTTAAATGTGCTTTCAGTATTCGCTTTCTTGTAATATAGAGTAGTTATTAAATTCTTACATTTCTCAATAAATCTTATAATATATATATTACATGACCTTTCATATAGAAGGAACTATATATACTTTCATATATTTTCTTCTCTTAGACCTAAACTTTTCAACGCGTACTATGTGGGATGGCCGAAATTAATATTTTTATTGAATGTCACGCATACTTAAGCGGCCGCGGTAGCCGAGTGGTCTAGGAATCGGATCGTGGCTAGCATGTCATGAGCTCGATCCCAGTACCACTGAAGACCCGCCGTGAAGGGGAGCGATGCATGTAAAATCTGTCGAAAGCTCAAACGTCCTCCCGTTGGTGTGGTGTGGTAGTTAGGAGAGGAGAGGTGCCAGCTCAGGTGTCGTCCGCGTCACTTGACCATGGTTCAAAATTACGCGGGCCATCCCTAAAAGCCCTCGTGTAGCTGAACAGTGGGACGTTAATATTCACTCACTCATACTTAAAATATTTCCCCATCGTTAATCTTTCTAAATTCCTTGAAATAAAGAAGTAATTGAAAAAGACAGCTAAATAGCAATAATTCAGAAGTTGAACGGCTGATTCAGTTTCAGATTCTAAAAGCATTATTTTCCTAAAATATGTATGTATAGAATGTAATACATGTTTTACATCAGCTGGTTTAAAAACTGATTAATTTAAAACATTCAATATTTAATCATTACTATTTATAGTTTCCCTTATAAAATAGCCACGAAAATATAATAATGCTATAGCATATAATGTCATAACTGTAACTATGTACTGTACTGAACTAGTGTAACTGTATATAGATCATTTGTTTGACTTTCTTCAAATGAGTGTAAGAAAACTGTCTATAAGTATTCGTAGTTGGTTGAGTGATTTCAAGTGGATCTGAATTGGTGAGATCATTTCTCATTAAGTTTTTTTTTCTTCTTTTTTTGAAAGTTATTTAGTATAACTTTTCATCTTTGGAGAAATTTTTCTTAATATTAGAACTTACACAAGTTATTGTATTAATTCAAAATAGAGTGTTGGAGTATGGTAGAAAAAATGGGTGATTTTTCTCACCCAGAAAATAAAGTGGAGGTGGCGACAACAAGTACTGGCTTACCATTAAATAAATATAGATGTAATTTAACTGATATGGAATTGTTGGCCAGGTTTGAGGAAAGGTTGGATTTAAATACGAGCCCGCACGCGAATATTACAATTTTCTTAAAATCGGAAAATAACTTTCAGAGTGGTAATCCGCTTAAATTATAAGAAATAATAATGAAAGCTTTCACAATTATAAGAAAAGTATTCAGAGTATAAGCAAAACAAGAAATTCAGAAATCAAAACAAATAGCTGCGTGACCGCCAAAGAAGCATTAAAAATTAAAGAAATTAATGGATTTAAAATAAGTTCTAGATTATCCTTTATTGGCCTAAGTACTAGTTACATTTTGCAGGGAATTGACACGGAATACACAATAGATGACATAAAATCGGAACTAGAAAATAACAATTACGCAATTTTGGACATTCAACGGTTCACTAAAAAAACAGAATTTGGATTCAAACCTATCAAAACAATTAAAGTAACCCAAATAGGATGCATGATCCCCGAAAGAGTATCAATAGGGTTTGAAATGTTTAGAACTAGCCTTTTTTTCGAAAAACCTAAACAATGCACTAAATGTTGGAAATTTGGTCACATAAATATTGTAGAAGCTCAATTAAATGCCGTGTATGCTCACTAAACCACTCTGAAAACGAGTGTAAAGAAATAAATACAAAAAAATGTAGCTGTTGTGGAGAAAAGCATGAAGCTAACGATAAAAGTCGTAAAAAATATCGAGGAAGTCGAAATCTTAAAAATTAAAAATAAGCAACAAATCTCGAGAAACGAAGCAGTCGAAAAGTTCTATAAAGAAAAAAAAATCTCATTCTCGGCCATAACTTATAATAAGCAAAAAGAGAAGATAGAAACTCTAGAAAAAAAGTTTCAAGAATTAAAATTGGAAGAAAATAATAACATATTTGAAAAGAAATTAGAACAAATTGTACAGCGTTTTACGGCAGAACTAAATACGATGATAACTAAAATAAATTTAAAATTTTCATCCTTGATGAACACAATGGAATCTTCGTTAAAAAAAATTGCATCCAATATAACAGTTTCACAAGATGACGACTTTCGAATTAATAGAAAAATAAATGAAAAATCAAAAAGACTAAAGAACATATCAGAAAAGAGAGAAAATATAATTTAGAAAGTATAGTAGAACAAAATAAAATTTAGATAAATATACAAAATTTCTTATATTCTCAAAAAAAAAAAAAAAAAAAAAATCAATATTAAAAGGCTTTTTTTTAACATTTAAACTAATTCGTAGTATTGCACATCCCCCCCCCCATTTAAATCATGAATATAATCCAAGGGAACGCAAGTGGAATCAAAAACAAAAGATCAGATATTCTATTCACGCCAATTTTTCAAAAAGCAAGCATTTTAATAATCCAAGAAACTTGGCTACACCCAAATGATAATTTCACAATTCCCAATAAGAATATATTCCGAATCGATAGAGAAATCAGAAGAGGAGGAGGATTAATGATAATTTTAAACAAAGATATTAGCGGAATAAAAATATTCTCAGAAGTTAGCGAAGACTTAGAAATTTTAATAGTCAAAGTCCAGATAGATACAGTTCCTATCACAATTTTTAATATTTACATCCCACCGGGTAACTTTAAAGACGACAGTTTATCAAAAATAGCATCATATATAGATAATCATAGTTTGATATTGGGAGATTACAACCCATCTCATGAAATATGGGATTCAAAAAATTCAAATACGTCTGGGAAGAAGATTTTTGATTGGATTATTGAAAATGACTTAATATTATTAAACGATAAAAACCCAACTTATCTCCATTCATCGGGAATTTTTACATCTATAGATCTTTCATTATCATCTATAAATTTATATTATGATATGTCGTGGTCCACAAGTACCGATAATTTTGGAAGTGACCATTTCCCTATTATTATTAATTACAAAAGAACAAACAGCTCAACAACAAATAATTTTTGATAAAAAACAAATTGGAACAAATATATTAATCTTATTCAACAAAAGCTAAATTTAAATGAAAATATAAATAAAGATATTATAGAAGAAATTAGAAAAGCCCAAATCTTATCTCAGGAATTAGAAATAAAACGGATCAATTCAACAGCTCCATGGTGGACAGCAGCATGCGGGTATTTAAGAGCAAAAAAAAAAGAAAATTCCTTAAGAAAGCAAGAAAATACTTTAAAGAAGAAGACTGGATAAAATATAAAGAAATAAGTGCAAAACTTAAGCGAACTATCAAAACCTGTAAAGAAAACTTTTGGCACAAGACATGTGAAAAAATGTCTTCTAAAATTCTTTTTAAAATAATCCGGATAATCAAAAATAGAACAAATTCGAACTATTCTTCATTTAACATTATTGAGAATAATGGAATCATACTAACAAACGAACAATCCCAAGCAAATCGTTTAAAATATTACGCAAAACAAAACAATGATAGTATCCAAAATATTTTTATTCCGGACTATAGCCAAGATATTAATAAACCGTTATCTTTAAAGGAATTAAAAATAGCAATATCTCATAAAAAAAACAGCAGTCCAGGGCATGATAAAATTTCTCTCCAAACAATCAACCACCTCCCCATCAAAGCAATAAATCTTTTCCTGAAATCCTTTAATGACAGTTGGTCTTCTAGTCAAATTCCAAAAGATTGGACTCACGCAATTATTTTACCCCACTCATAAAACCTCACAAAAATCCCAAGGAAATAGCGTCATATCGCCCAATTTCACTTACCTCAGTAGTTGCCAAATTAATAGAAAGAATGATCCTACACAGAATGTTAGATTTCAGCTTTCAAAATAAAATTTTTCACGTAAATCATCATGGTTTTTACCCCCACAGAAGCAGTATTAATACGGTTCTTCAACTACAACATGATATTATATTGGCTAGAGAACGTAAGGAATATTTTATTCTAGTAGCATTAGATATTAAATCAGCATATGACTCAGTGTGGCCAAGAGGTCTAGTTTCTAAATTTAAAAAAGTTGGATGTCCAGATAAATTGCTACGATGGGTTCAAAATTTCTTACATCAAAGAACAATTTCAAATTAAATGGCGGAACGATTTTTCGAAAATCAGCAAAAACAATTATGGTGTACCTCAGGGTTCCATCTTGAGCCCTTTCCTATTTATGATTTATATGGCAGACATCTTTGAAATTCAACACGACAGCAATCTTCTGGTTTATGCAGAGGACATTTTCTTATATAATAGCGGCACAAATTGGAACAAAACAATAGACGAATTATAAGTATCTTTAAATAATATTTCAGCCTGGTGTAAAAAATGGAAATTGTCCACCTCTCTAGAATAAAGCAGTTTAATCAACTTTTCCAGAAAAAGAAGCACTATACCTCCTATACTTAAAATATTTGATAAACCTATTCCCGAAGTGAAGTGTCTTAAAATCCTAGGTATAATCTTCGACCCCAATATCACTTGGAAAAAACATATTATTTACCTCCAACAGAAAGGATTTAAATACTTAAATGCAATCAAAGCATTATCGTCCCATAAAATAGGAACAAGAACTGATATTCTTTTAAATATTATTAATGCCACAATCCGTTCTATTTTTGACTATGGAAGTCAACTTTTTTCCTTTTCAAGCAATAGCAACAGACAGAAACTAGAACCAATTTACAATGCTGCATTACGTTTAGCCCTAGGTCTCCCAAGAAACACTCCGATAGGCGTATTAAGCGCAGAATCTATGAATGGCAGTATCAATAATCGACATAATTTCCTTTGTCAAAAATTTATTATTAAACAAATAGCTTTAAAAGACTGGTCACCAAATGCAAGGTTATTTTGGGATATAAATAATAATTTTTATAGATATAGAGAAAAAGAAATCAGTATTTTTCAAAAGTCAATCAACCTGCACCAAGAACTATGTATTTTTTCTAAAGTAGATATTCTTCAGTGGACCCCTCCTCCTCCAATATATGAAAATCACAAAATAAACATCTATACTCATGAACTGCCTTTTCAAAACAGAGATCTTCCGGATATCATAGTGCAAAATATGTTTAATGATTATATCCAGTCAAACTTTAATAACAGTATTATAATTGCAACAGATGGTTCTAAAAATACTAATCAAACATCAATAGGAATTTTAATCCCCAAGAAAAAAGTTAGACAAAATTACATACTGAAAGAAATGATTTCCATTTTTACAGCGGAAGCTATCGCCATATGGACTGCTTTAAAAAACTGGGTTTCAGAAACAGAAAACTATGTCATCCTGACGGACAGCTTATCAGTTCTAAAAAGTATCCTTAATATTAATAGAAAATCTCCAGTACAATAATATTAAATTCAACGTTACACGAGTGTCTCCAAATAGCTCAATCAATTACATTCATTTGGGTACCAGCTCACAAGGGAATAGAAATTAATGAAGATGTTGATAAATTAGCTAAAGCCTCACCAGATCCTTGGAATATTATTCCTTGGATTACTTGGGAAGATCTACATACATTTTTCAAAAATCAACACAAAACCGACAACGAAGAAATATGGAAAAAGAGCAAGAGACATAAAAATTATAGTTATATTTCTCATCTTAAAAAATGGAATAGACAGGCAGCAAAAAATAGAAATACAGAAGTTTTAATTAATAAGCTGCGGGCAAAGAAATTACCATTAAATGATATTTATTTTCTTTTTAAACAAACAGATTCTCCATTGTGTTCAGATTGCCATGTACCAGAAACTAGTGAACATTTTATTTTAACCTGCAAACAAATATCAATCGCAACGTAAAATATTGAAATTTTTTATCTCTAATCATAGTGAATGGTCTTATTCATCAATAGTGAATTGTGATACAATAGAGCATATTCAAAAAGTCGAAGAATTTTTAAAAACAACCAATAGATTCTAAAATACCAAGTAATAGATTCTAAATACTCTAGTTTCACCAACCACAGTTGAAACATAAGTTAACAAAGCTTACAGTTGTACAATATAATCAAGACCTATCCTTGCATCCTATTTGAAGAAAATAATTCAAATAATCATTTCGGAGCATAAGGTGCTAGCCAGATGTACAGTGCTATCACTGTACGGAACTGAACTGTATATATGATTGCTTGTGTTGTTGCTGTTGTGAGATGACATTGTCACCTCATGCTTAATAAAATATTATAAGCAAGAACTCTGCTTGATCGCTTCGAATGCAAATGTTCTGAAAAACATTCTGAAACTAACAAACATAACAATATATGTTACAAGGCCATAAAACATGTTTCAAACCAAAAATATCCATGAAAATTTTAATTTTGAACGTCATTTGTATACATTTCATGCAACAATAATTTGTTTTTCTTCATTTACAAATCTTCTTTCTAAAGACGGTATCAAATATAGAGAGAAATAAAATTCTCAAAATAACATTGAAAAAAAAAATTTCTGACTAACCTACTGCTAAAGAAAATCAGATAAGAAAGGAGAACAACTCATTTTATAAGAATTAAAACGTTACTAAGTTTAAAGTATTATACTAACACATGAGCTATTAGTCATGTATCAGATCGTCCGAAATATTCCATAAGATTTTAAGACACTAGTCACAAAATAGTTTACTCTATTATAGATGAATTAAAAAGTTATCAAATCAGTTTATTTTTAATTATTTATTTGAGTTCATTTGTTAAATATACATTTCTTTTCTTCTGTTTTCAGTGAATATTACAAATAATTATGAAGTGCATTTATAGTATTTATTATTTTACAATCTAAATTTTAATTTAAAAAAACAGTCCGTTAAAACATAAAAAATATGTATTTCTGAAAACATTTAGCCGAATTTAACAAAACAAAGAATAATTACTTGAACAAAATACTTTAAAATACAGTTTGTGAAGGATATATACATAGTAAGATTTTTATTTAAGTCAGCCCCAAAACACATTTTTATATTTATCAAACTTTTTTTTAAATGTTTATAAAAATGTTTTGATATATTTTCTGTATTAGGTGTGATATTCACATATAAAGTATAATTCCACATCAAGTTCTGGAGGTCAAACATACAGCATAAATAATTCTACAATGAAAGCAATACCCATATATGAATTATAATATAATTTACTTAGCTGAATCATTTGTAGATATCTAACTAAATTTTATACATTTTTATGTATCAAAATTCATAAAGGTATGCCATTACACATAATTCAAAAAACAGGGGTGATCAACTTTCTGACCACCTTGAATAATTTTGCAGCCTGCGCAACTCACCACAACTTAACAAAATACAATTAATTTGTACAATATTTTTGTTTTCAATGTAGAGTTGTTTCAAATCAATCCCGCAACTGTCTCTATTTTATCACGTTTTTGTTTTTATACATACTCAGAAATGAGCAGTATTGCATTGCAGTGACCCTCCTCCTTCTAGCAACAACACGTTTGTTTCCTGTAAATTTATCGCTCAATAGCTAGAGCTAGGCATACTTAAATATGTGCAGTAGAGCTGCACACAGGCCAGTGGCTATTGATTGTTGACAACAGAAAGTTCTCTCAGTTTCAACTGAAAATTTGTTTTCCGGTTTCATTTTGTTTCTAGTTACAGTAAATTAATTATTTTATTTTCAACAAAAACACCCAGGTAATATAAATTCCATTAAAATAAAGATGAACTTGATTTGAAAATTTTAAAAAATGCATACACATATATTTTGTGGTTACATAAGTGAATTTCCATATTTTTATTTTCTTCCTATATTTTTATAGTATGAGTGGAAAGAAATGAAAAATAATAGATGAAAATATAAGACATAACGAGGAATGGGAAGAAAAGTACTTTGTCGTTATTCAAACTCAAAGTTAACGTGGTTAATTTGCCAAGAGACCATTGATGAATACAACGTTAAAAAGGCATTACAAAACAAAAAAAAGTCAATGGCTTTTTGAAATTCAATGCTGAAGTGAAACAATTGAAGCTCAGGGAATTTAAATTGCAATTAAAGACAGAAGGAAAAAAAATATTTCAGTTCAGCATTACAGCAACTATCCAATATTATTAAGGCAAGCTATTCTGTTCCATTTTTGACAGCAAAAAACTTAAAACATTTTCAAACGTCGAATTTCTGAAAGAATGTTTGGAAGCTGTAGTAAAAAAAATCTATTTTAGAACTTAGTCTGTCTCAGCAAACAGTTTGTCATTGTAATGATGATATTTCAAATGAAGTTATCATAAAACTGCATGATCGAAATCCAGGGGTCAAACATTTTCATTTAGCATTTTAAGAAAGTACATACATTTCAGACACAGCTCAAATAGTAGTATTCATTCATGGAGTAAATAAATCATTTCATGTAACTGAAGAAATACTAAATTTAACAAGTTTGAAAGATTCTGCTGAAAACTGTTTATGCAAAAACAACTTGCATTTGTAAATTCGCTATCAATTGAAGGGGCATCTGTTATGATCGGTTAAGTAAAATTACTGATCGATAATGTAGAATCCAACAACAAAACTAAAACTGCTGCCAAAGAGATGATATAATTATAATACGCTGTTTGAGTAATCAACAAAGTCTATGTGCCCATGTATTATCGATGAATCATGTTATACAAGTAGTCATAAAGACAGTGAATTAAATTCGATCGCATGCACTCTTTCGCATCAACAATTTAAGGAGTTCCAAAAAGAATAAGATTGTGAATATAGTGAAGTTGTATATCTTAGTCATGTCAAATGGTTGAGTCGTGGAAGATGTTTACAGCTATTTTATGAGTTATGACAATAAATTGACTTGTTTACGAATGAAAAGCAAATACAAGTACCAGAATTAAAAAATAGTAAATGGTAATAGGATTTATGTTTTTGTAGTTATCATTGAAAAAAAATCAGCTAAATGCATCATAAAGCGAAAAAGAACATTTAATAATCAATGCAGAAAGAAATTAGTGTTCTTCGAATCTCCATAAAAAATTATAACGTTCAATGTTCTCCATTGATGAAATTAATTGAATTAAAAAAAAACAATTCAAAATGTATTAGTTACATCAAATATGGAAACTTACAGATCTCTTAAGAATGGTTTCACTAATTTAGACAAAAACAAAAAATTATTTAAAATATATATTTATTTCCCTTTCATTTCGATGTCGAGTTGGCTCCAGAATATCTCCCAATATAACTGATTGACTTAACAGTGCAATAGTGAATAAACACAAATTTTTGAAACATCAGAATCCAAAATAGATTTTTATGACAATTATGTTACAAAAGAAAAACTCTTTTCCCAATTTGTAAGATATGGCACAAGTTATAAGCACTTTTGGATTAACTTACACCTGGATTTGTTTTTTTTCTTTCCCGAAACTGAAATTTATCACACTTAAACTGCACTCAGACTTACTGGATGAAAATCCGCAACATCAATAACAATGCGCACATACAGGCAATGAGATCGACTAGCAAAAGCTTAAGGGTTAAAACAGGTATAAGGGTTGAGAAACAAATCTCACTAATTAAATAAAGTATACAAAATTTGATAATTGCATTATTATATTATCTATATTTATATACATGAAAACATAATGAAAATAATAATTTTTTTTCATTGTTTTAAAATTTCTGTACAATAAATGTTTTTAACAGTTCAAAAACTAATACAAAGATATGTATCTTTATATGCAGCCCGCTTAATTATAATGTTTCCGAAGAGGTTCAGAAGGTCAATTGAGTTGCCCACACCTGTTATAAAAGAATACAACACAATTGTATTAAAAAAATTAAAAAATGCCAACATTAAAAAAAATCGCTTAAGTATGTTATAGTTCTTTTCAGTAGTGACCATAAAAAATTTTCAAAGGGGGAGGAGGCATGGTTGAAAGTTCCTTAACTCGTATCATACCTCAAGGTAAGACCAATTGATACTTCTGATTTTGTCAACAAAAAACAGTAAAGAATAAATTATTGAATTAATAATTAGCATTAATTAATAAAATAAATTGTTAATTTCAAGTACTGAATTAAATTTTGTTATAAAAAATAACATCATTATCAATCGAAAAAAACTCAAGGAGTTTGGGTGGGGGGGCGGAAGAGTCCAGACTCCTAGAACACACCCCTTGTGTGCACCACTGGTACTTTTACTTCATTTCCATGTAGCATTTCACTTAAGTCGAATAAAATAACTAAAAATTATAACATTTCTTTAACTATTATTTGCAAATGTGAAATTTAATTTTCAAATGAAGCCTATGTGCGAAAACTTACTGAAAATTTTTAACAATTATAAGGCATTAAGATTTCTTAGAAAAAAATAAATAAAATTGAATTTTGAAAAAAAAAACCGTTAAATATTTATAAGTATAAAGCTTCAAATTTTTGACAGGCATGAATGTGCATAAAAGTGTTTTTAAGTAATACATTTGACAGAAAGTATTTTCAGATATTACACGTACATAAAATTTTTCCTTGGTATGGATAAGTAAATGTCTTTTTATATTACCACTTTGATAGAAAACGATGTTGGATATTTCACTTGACACTTTTCTTTGGTATGAATGCACAAATGTCATCATAATTTATTAATCTAATAAAAAAGACAAAAATCATATAAACAAGATATGATATTTGTAAGAGAAATGTTGGATTTTTCGTGGTATGTATAAATAAAAGTACATTTAAAGAACCAATTTGAAAGAAATTCTTTTAAAATCTTATACAAACATAAGGTTTTCAATTGGCATGAACAAGTAGATGTCTTTTTAAAACACCACTTTGAGAAA
>BMAO01005183.1:0-21954 GCA_019973975.1 Trichonephila clavata | reverse complement strand
AATCTGATAAAATTTTAAATAGTTCACTCAAACTTGCGATTTCCGAGACGTTTGAATGTGAGACGGAGAGATCTTCAGATTGACTACTTTATTTTCCTTGGGGTAATGTTTTTTTTTTTATACCTGAAAAAAATTCCCTCTACAACTTTGTTGCTTCTAAATTCCATTTCGGTGAAGAGAGGAGTGCCTATCTTGGGCTTAGGGAACTTAGGGACTTTAAGTGTAGCAGGGAGTATGCTCGTACACATCACCGTTGATACAATAAGGTTTATCTTGCTTTTTCTTAGTATCACAATCTTTGGTTAAATGCTCCTTCCCGCATTTGAGGCAATGGGGTTTTGGGTGGCAATTGGCTGCCGTGTGAAAAGAGTGATTGCATCTGAAGCACTGAGTGATACCCCCAATGGAGTATCTATCCCTCCACTTTAACCTGCATATACCCCAAGCGGGTAAGATCAAAAGCGGATTTGTTGTGCTCATTTGTGGACATATTTAGAAGAAAAAAATGGGAATGGGGTTTTTCATTTTCTTGGAGTTGAGTTGACTTCAACTGTTTTCAGTGTATCCAAGGTCTTCGAAGTTGGCAATAATATTGTTGGTTTTTAAAAAAAAATGAATAAACTCTTAAGGCCAATCAGTAGGGTAAAAATCATGAAATGATCAAATTTTGAGTTTTTGATATTTCTGAAATCTGTATTTCATTACCCTTCTAGGGAAAAAAAACATATATGCCATATTTCCAATTAGAAGTAAGTCAAAATGACTTTTAAAGAAGCATCAACTGGCGAGCCACGCCCCCTTTTGACAGATATTTGCCTTTTAAATATCCTAAAACAATTGCAAAGCCTTCTTTTTGTTTATTCAAACGCAATTAACTTTAGATAACAGTTGACTGAAAGATTAACTGTATTAGTTTTGTAGCGGGATTTCTAGTTAAAACATGTTTCCAAGTGTTTTAACTTAGAATCACTTAGTATTTAGAAAATGTTCACTTTGACAAGGTAAGATTTTTTTCGAACTACTGTTTTCTAAAAATTATATTTTTAAAATTGTGTTTAAAGAAATAAAATGTTTCTAAATTTACTGTATGTGAATAAATACACTGCAAGTTCACATTATATGTTCCTTTTGTGTACTTGTGCATACTGAAGTGGTATTTTGCAAATATTACAAAAAAAAAACATTTAGCTAAGAGCACATGTGTCAAAGAGTGATAACTTTGAATAAATTCAGTGATGATAAATAAAAGTTTGTTTTGAAAAAACTAAATTTTTTTTAAAAAAAATATCACTTTAGTATAAATATAAATGTTTCTTTACTGTACTGACAAGTTTTTAAACTTAAATATATAAAAGTTTCTGAATGAAATGTACATGCAAAAATTCAGATGTGCATTACCATTTGTCATTGCAGGAAGCTGGTTAAATACATAAATATGCTTAAAAACATAAATTTTTTTTATTTTGGCTGTTTAAGAAATCATGTGCCCAGTTTAGAAAAACTTTTGAAATTTAAAAGTTTTAGAAATTTATGTTTGCATGTGAGCACACAAAACGCTGATGAAAACTTTCGAAATGACGTAAAATCATGTTTTTTCAAAAGCACACCAAAATGATATAGATAAATTTTTTCACATTATATTTATGATAATTTATTGTCAACTTTGATATTTCGATATTTGTAATGTATAACAGTTACAAATTCTTCAAAAATAGATGTAAATTTTACAAATTACACTGCTGGCCACCGTAAATGCAACACCCTGAAGGAAGCACCCAAATAAGATAAATTTACAACATGCATTAGTGGAGGTGATATATGCAAATGATTGGAATTTCAGCGTAGACACACATCACGCACGCCTGTGGCGCCACCTCAAAGTGCTATTTAAGGCTTGGAGATTTCGACGATTTCAAGTTCGGCAATCGTGTTTTTCTTGTGGTTTTTTTTCAAAAAACGATCAGTTATGTCTCGTAGAAAACAGCGATCAGCTTTTGATCAAGTATCCGAGTTCGACAGAGGAAGAATAATGGCCTACCGAGATTGTGAATTATCTTTCAGGGAAATCGGTAGTAGTGTTGGACTAAACCAAACAACTTTAATGCGGATATGTGACCGCTGGATGCAGGAGGGTACGACGGACCGACGTGGTCGATCGCATCCACCTCAGTGCACCCCTTCACGTGAGGACAGGCAAATTGTGCGCATGGCAGTGACGGATCGCTCAGTCACATCACGAACCATAGCACAGCACATTGAGTTTGTAACGCATCATTCAGTATCTGCGCGTACCATTCGATGCCGTTTACAGCAGAGTGGTCTGTACGCAAGACGTCCATTGCTTGGTCTACCCTTGATGCAGAACCACAGACGTCTCCGCTTCCAATGGTGCGATGAAAGAAGGATGTGAGCGGCAGAATGGAATGAAGTTTTCTTTACTGACGAGTCACTTATCTGTCTGCACACCACGATGGTTGGATTCGAGTCTGGAGACACCGTGGAGAGTGGATGCTGAACAGCTGCGTTATGCAACGCCACACTAGTCCTGCACCGGGTTTTATGGTATGGGGCGGTATTGGATATCAATCTCGCACTCCTCTAGTACGCATTGCCGGTACTTTAAACAGCCAGCGCTACATCTCCGAGGTGTTGGAGCCAATTGTCCTTCCTTACCTTCAGGGCTTGGCCACAGCCATATTTCAACAGGATAATGTGCGACCACACGTGGCACGCATTGTCCAAAAATTCTTCGTCAATCTCCGGATTGAATTGCTTCCCTTGCCGGCTCGCTCTCCGTATCTTTCGCCGATACAAAACATGTGGTCTATAGTTGCTCAACGATTGACCCAGATTACACCCCAGCTGCCGCACCAGATCAACTTTGGCAACGTGTGGAAGCTGCTTGGTCTGCTGTACCCCAAGAACACATCCAAATTCTCTTTGAATCAATGTCAAGGCGAGTGGCAGCGTTGATCTCCAACAATGGCGGCTACTCTGGCTACTAATTCTGGAAGGAACCACACTTCACAGAAGTCTATAAATATAATTATTTGATACTTGGTCAACATGTTATCTGCAAAATAAATTTTGTTGTGCTACTTCTTGTCTTTCTTGGTGTTGCATTTACGGTGGCCAGCAGTGTAGGCAATGGCAACTTTCATTCCTTCCCCCTGCGGGAAGGACACGACAACAACAACAACAGCAGTGTATCTCGTTAAGCAAAATTTGAAAAATGCTATGTATGTATTTTCTGAGTATTTGAAAACTTTTATGATTCCTTTTTTACTTAAAATATATTAACATGATACTAATGTTGAATAAAATTTGGCAAATGCATGTTGTAATTCATAATTTTTGTGATGAAGTGGCATTTCATGTTAAAAAGGCATTTTTCTCAAATAGTTTGTTTATCAAAATGTATGCACTTTTTTCTCAGAAAATAATGAAAGGATGCTCAAAAATTTTTGATGAAACATAACTGATATGTAACTATGCATACTGAAGTGAGCTTTTATAAATTTTCCCAAAATATTTTAACAAACAGCATTTATCGTAGGAAAAAAATGACAATTTTCAAGAAGTTCATAGTAATACTTTATGTTACATGGTTTTGAAAAAACTTAACAATATATTTGAAGTACCTCACTTCAGTATAAATGTTAAAGTCTAATTAATATTCAGACAAAATCTGAAGTCTTAGTATTCACAGTTTCTGAGAAAAAGTACATATGTATATGTGATGATATGCTGATATGTGATGATTTTTGTCATTGCCTGTAAAGCTTGTTATACACATAAAATTACATAAATTCCATGTTTAAAAGGATAAAAGCAGTTTCATTTTGGCTGTTTAAGAAATTATTTGATCAGTTTAACAGCTACTGAGATCTAATACTTTTAGAAATACTGTTTGCATGAGAATATACAAGACATTTATTAAAACTTTCGAGAAATGCCGTATAATCACATATTTCCAAATCCTTACTTTTAAACATTAATACATTATTACAAGGCATTCATGAGGCTTAATGCTCAACTTTGATGTTTGTAATCCAGCACAGATAAAACTTCTTCAAAAATTGATATAGATTTTGAGAAAACTAATGTAAATATTACAAAAAATCTCGTTAAACGAAAACTGAAAAATGCTATGTATGTATTTTCTGGGCAATATAAGAAAAATAGGAAACAAAAAAAGTCTTAAAATAAATGTAGGATAAGCTAATGTGTAATAAAATGGGATCAATACATGTTGTAATTCATAATTTTTGTGAAGTGACACACATTTCATGTTAAAAATGCAATTATCTCTAAACGGTGCTTTTAAAAGTGCGTGTTCCTTTTTCTCAGAACCTATCCAAGGGAAGCGCTTGCAATCTGCACTGAATATTATTGATATGTAACTATATATACTGAAGAGAGCTTTTATTCGACTTCCCAAAATATTTTTGTAAAAGTCAGTTATCGTGAAAAAAATAACAATTTTCAAGAAATTCATTGTAATACTTTTGCGTTGCATGTTTTTGAAAAAACTAAACAATATGTTTGAAAAACTCACTGCAGTATAAATAAAAAAGTCTAATTAATATACAGATAAAATCTGAAGTTTTTATATTTAACAATTTCTGAGAAAAAGGTGCATAAAATAGCTCAATTTAACATTAGCGGTATAGGGGGTATCGACTACCTTTAATCACTTTTTTTATAGGTTTGATTTCTTTCGGAGGAATTACTTAATACTCGAAGTCATTACCCTCCGCAAAAGCAGGAGTAGGACTCCGGTATTCGTCACTTCTATTTATGAATAGTTTTTGACATAGTCACCAGAGGTTTTGATATTAAGATATATTAAGATAAGGGAATTTATCAAATAAAAATTTTAACTTGTCTCCATAATTGGGCTTAATCTTAAGCATTCTTGTAGGAGGGGACTTTGGCAAGGGAATTTCGGTCTTAGGTTCAGGGTCGATCGATCACTTGGTGTCCTGTTCCAGGTTTTCGAAACTATTCTCAACGAGAACTGGCTCTAGGGTTTTAGGGGGAGTCGAGGTTTTTGCAGTTTTCTTTGGGGAGACAAATTCATCTGAAGATTCTTCCTTGACTGATTTTCTTTTATTACTTCTATTATTTTTACGATTAGCTTTAATTAAAGAAATATGACCTTTTTCACCGGGGTGAGAGGGGTAGCATGATTTGTGCAGTCAGGCTCATTGCTGGGGAGCAAGGTCTATAGCTCACTTACCAATTGTTCTAGCTGTTGCATCGTCCTTTTCTTTGCACTTTTGTTCTTTTGCTGAATTAGCCATGTTAAATAACAGTTAAAAATATCGTAAGTATAACACAGATAAACTTTAAAATATAGTTGTGTCAATAAAATTTACTGACTATTCGTAGACAAACTTTAAATCAGAAGCAATTGTAGTCGTGCGACTTAACTAAGGCAAGTAAATAACAAACGAGTATGCTCGCCACCCCGTGACCAACCACTCGTTTTTGTTCGTAATACTTCATGGTGAACCTCGAAATTTTGAAATAAAATACAAACCATTTGGACCACTGGCGTTCCAAAAATATTGTGTCACGGGGAATCATTAGCACGCTTGCCATTGGTTCGCCATCCCTGCACAAGTGTTGTGAATAAAAATGATTCATGTGAATGAGTGGCTGCATGACGCTCCGTTTTTGTAATTGTGAAGAAGTTGTGTGACGTCACTATGTTCTGTATGTAAAAAGGGTGAAGCAATCACGTGTGCTTGCTCACTCGGCAGTTCTGAATAAACTTAGTTACTTTAATTTACTGGCTTATAACTGAATTATTTTCCCCCAACGTCCGGCATCTGGTAGATGCATTCCCCAGAACTTAAGAATTGATTTTGTTCCGTGCATAATTGGGGCGCCCAACGTGGGCGGGTTGCTGTTTGGAAGTGAAATTGAAACCGAATTTGAATTACGGAGTTTTGAACTTTCAAATTTTCGAAGTATAAAATGGAAGTGAGTGCATTGAAACTGCAAAGAAAAGGGATGAGAATAACACTTTTTCTCAGTCTGTACAAAGATTAAAACTGAACTGATGAAAGAAGAAATTGATATGAATCTTTCAATTCTGAAAACACAAATCATGGATAAATTTCAGAGACTCGACACTTGTCATAATCAAGTTTCTGAACAACTCGTGAAAGTGAAAGATGCCGAGCAAGAATATTTGGCTGATATGGAAGAAGCAGAAAACTACCATGACCGTTATATCGAAATGTGTTCCCGAGTAGATTTGAAAATACGAGAAACTGCTATTCCGACCTAAACTAAAAAGAGAAGATTTAAATTACCGAAAATTGAATTGAAGAAGTTCAACGGCGAAGCTAAAGACTTTTTGGCCTTTTGGAGTTAGTTTCAGAAAATTCGTAATGATAAAAGCATCGGATAGGAGGACAAGATGCAATATTTATTGCAATTCTTAGAACTAAAATCGAAAGCAGAACAATTATTGTTGAGTTTCCCCGCGACGGCGGAAAATTATCCTAAAGTCATTGATGAATTGAATGAGAGATAAGGCCGTGAAGATTTACTTGTACAAATTTATCTACGAGAACTTTTAAACTTAGTTATGAAGAATGCTGCGTAAGAGTGAAAAATGCTATAATGCTAGAAAAATGTCTTTAAATGCAAAGCGACAATTATTATGGAAAATGTTTTGGAGTTCGTCGAGATTATTACCAATAACATAAATAATAATGGGATTCCCACGAATTTGGCTTGCGCTTATTTAAAATATCATCTCGCGAAAGACTGGTTACAGGATATGCTATAGTGACCGGGGCAGAGGCGGCCTTTACACTTTTGAAAAGGAGGCGTTGATTAACAACTTCCCCGTGGTCCTAAATAGATCGGAACTCGAATCCGTGTTCTTTGCATCAAAGCAAAATTGAGGTCAGACACCACGTCAGATTTTGTATATAAATTACTAAAATTACAAAAACAACTAAAGTTAGCAATGACGGAGGAAGGTATAATCTAATATATAAAATTCTCGTGTCACAGTGTTTATAACCAAACTCTTCCAAAACGGCTAGACCAATTTTTATGAAATTTTTTGCTTATATTCAGTAGTTCTGAGAATAGGACGTAAACTGTTTTTCATTCTGATTTTGCAATTTAAAGATTGAAAAAATTTTAATTAAAAACCTTAAAGCGCGTAATCGTTTTCCCCCTGTGTGATGTTTATCGGTTGCGCGCCAAATGTGTGACTTTTCTCTGTTTCACCGTCCAAATTCCCCTGCTCGTGAGCTACACTAGCAAAAGAGCCTAAAACAAATCGAAAATTACCCAAATTTGGCGAGTGAAGATTTTATTTCCCCCCATTTTTTGTACATATCTTTAATTCAAAAATTCATATACATCCATTTATAAATCATATAAATATCTAAAATATTTGCGAAAAACTTAATCGCTTTTACTTCGCTATCATTATTTCTAATAAATGACACGTGATAAGTGAAACGGCTAGACCGATTCTTATAAAATTTTGTGAGTATATTCAGTAGGTCTAAGAATATGACGTAAACTATTTTTCATACCCCTAAGTGATAAGGGTGGTCCACCCTATTTTTTTATTTTTTGGACAGAATCTTTTATTTTAATTTCTGTATGATTCGACATTGAAAAATATATACAACCCTAAATTTTTACTTTTCAACCACCAACCCTTATTTTTAATAGCAATATTAGCACTTTAATAATTTTCTACTCTTGGCGTTCGATAATTTATCAGTTACCATTCGATCAGTTATTCCCGCCAGGCGTCTACCGGTGTCACTTCTCATCCCGGTAAACAGCACAGAGTAGGGATGAGAACGACGCCGGCCTTCTGTCTTTCTCCATAATAAGCTTTCTCATCATCATTTAAGTTTACGGCCTAAACGTTTTCGGCCATTATTATTGATTGTGCATCGATCGTAGCAGTGACGCTTATACTTATCATTTTACTTTCTCAGTGCAACTCTTATATTAAGTATATTCTTATACTAAATGTATCATCAATTTCCAGTGCTATAATTATTTATTCCCATTTTGCTCAAGATAGTTCTCACGTTCAGTTAATTAAGTGATCTCATATAAATCAATAGTTTTCATCACGCGTGTCACGAGCTCCCGACAACAACAACTATTGTGTTACCTGTATAGACCATTTCTGAATATTTTCAGACATTTATGAGTTCCTATTTATTATTTTATTTATTATTAAACGACAATTAAACTATAATACTCAGTGTGCGCAAAATTTTCGGAAATCATTTTCAATTAAAAGAGAAATATATAAGTATTTTATAATTGTGAAAGTTATAGGTAAAATAATAAAATAACAAATACATTATCAGTATATTGTTTTCTAGAATTAAGTACTTCAATTTGATCTATTTGTGTTTTGTACTTAAATTGCCCAGAAAATAAATAGCATAAATAGCATTTTTCAGTTTTCGTTTAACAAGATGTTTTGTAATATTTACAATAATTTTCTCAAAACCTGTATCAATTTTTGAATAAGTTTTATCTGTGATGTATTAGAAACATCAAAGTTGAGAATTAAGCATCGTGAATGCCTAGTGACAATGTATTGATAAGTGAAAGTAAGGATTTGGGAATATGTGATTATGCGACGTTTCGAAAGTTTTCATTAATGTTTTGTAGATTTACATGCAAACAGTAATTCTAAATGTATCAGATCTCAAAAATTTTTCTAAACTGGTCAAATGATTTTTAAAACGGTCAAAAGAATACTGTTTTTATGTTTTTAAACATGAAATTTGTTGTTTTTTTAAATGTATTTTACAAGCTTTACATGCAACGACAAAAAAAAAAAATATCAGATATCTATGTACCTTTTACGGAGCAACTTTTTGAAAACTAAAGCTTAAAAACTTGTCTGTACAATAAATAAACATTTATATTTATACTGAAGTGAAATCTTTCAAATGTACTTTTTAGTTTTTTCAAAACATACTTTTACGTAACAATACTGCGAATTTTTTAAAAATTATCCTTTTTTGTCACATTATCTGGTCTATAATCAAATATTTTGGGAATATTTTCAAAGTCTCACTTCAATATATCTAATTACATATCAGTAATATACAGTAAAATTTGCAGGTGCATTAATTCAGTAAATTCTGAGAAAAAAGAACATGTAGTTTTAATAATAACAATGAGGAAATTGCATTTTTACCATAATTTGTCACTTCATCACAAGAACTATGAATTATAACATGTATTTGTCCCATTTTATTAAAAATCAGTATCTTCTCAATGTATTTTCAATAAAATAGGAAGCAAAAAAGTCTTAATTATTTATACTCTAATTTGCGAATTATTTATACTCTAATTTGTATTTCTTCAAGCCTTGCATTGACACTAAAGCATGTAGGTAAATGCTGTCTATAACCTTCAATTTGATCATTACAGTACCAAAGTTATGCAAATGACAATAAATGAATATGAAAGTATGTAGTATTTGAAATAAAGCAAAAGTGTTTCCAAAATATCAAAATAAAATGTCTAATTTTACTCGCATTTTGTACATTGAAAAAAAATGACAAATCAAAGCAAATAATCACGTTTAAAGCACTTTCTTCGAATAAAAGGCACTTTTGTAAGGTTATTTTAGTAGAAAGATACTCTCTTCCATAGCACTTGTATTGTTTCTCTCAGTTTCACCTTGTGAGATGCCATTGGGCATCATGCACATATCAATTATTCTAGATACTAGAAATTTTTGGCTCGCAATCTAAGGCGCGCCTGTACCAGTCAGCACCAGTGTTGAAATTAGTGACATCCATTTCAAACGCTTTTAAAGATAATGTGCATGTGTATTAGGTATGTGTGTGTTAACATAAAATTTCTTCTCAAATTATTGTATTCTAAATATACATTTTTTTAAGTGCAGCCCTATACTATGTCGGCGGTTAAAAAATTAAAAATAAGCCATACAAGTTCCAAGGTCATATCAAGGTTTGATAAATATGGTGCGATTGAGAGGAATAAAAGGGTTATATGTGTAATTTGTAATGTAAAAGTGACTTCACATGCTTGTAATGCAAAAAATTCTTTTTGAAACGTTATATTCTGAACTCGGCATGTTAAGAGGAAGAAAGAAAAACATTTTTAATAAAAGGAAAAAAGTGAATTTTTCTCAAAGCAGTGTTTTAAAAGGGTCTTTTGGTCCAAAAGAAAAGAAGAAAAAAGCTGCTAGTTTCCAAGTTGCCCATTGCATTGCTCGCCACAGGATACCTCTTTCAGAAGGAGAATTTGTAAAAAAAAGCATTTTTAGAATGTAGTCCTATATTGTTTGCTGATTTTAAAGAAAAAGACTTGATTATGAAGCGTATAAATGAGTTACCTATAAGTCGCAATATAATTAAAGATTGACTAATATAATTAGAAAACAATATTTTTTCGTAAATACACATGACTTAAATTACGCAGAAATGTATTTAATTGCCTTAGATGAGACTAATAATGTAAATGGTTATGCACAATTAGCAATTTTTCTTCGGTGTAAGTATGGAAACATAAAGAGATGTAAGATGAGTTTAAAAAAACTAATAACGTTGAAATGGAAGTGTACCGGTCTTAATATTTTTTAAAGAATTTGATATTGCATTTAAAGAAATGGATATTGACCTACAGAAAATAGTTTCTGTATCAACAAACGGTGCTCCTAGTATGGTAGGGAAAAACATTGGATTTATTCAGTATCTTAAGCAAAAATATTTCACATTCTCTGATTGAACTTCATTGTATTAAGCACAAGCAAGTTTTATGTGCGAAGCATGTTTTAAAAAGATTTTCCAATGTAATGTTATTTGTAATAAAAATAGTGAAATTTATAAGAACAAGAGCTCTTTATAAACGGCAATTTGTACAATTCATAGAGGAAATTAAAAGCCAATATTCAGGGATTTTGACATACAACTATGTGTGATGGCTTAGTTTCAGTCAAGCCCTTAATTGCTTTGTAACATTAAAAGAAATTAAGCTCTAATAAATTGAAGAAGAAAATAGTTTTGATGAATTATCCAATATACATTGGTTAAATGGTTTAACGTTTTTATGCGACATCACTCAGCATTTTAATGAACTGAATAAAAAACTTCAAGGGAATGAACTAACTGTTTTAAAGATGTTTGAAAATATTAAAATATTTTTGACGAAACTTGGCATCTTTACTATGGATTTGGAAATCATGAAATATTTTCCTCAATTACGAAACCATTTTCAAAACAAAATAATTTTTGAAAATTCCGTTGATATTCAAGCAAATGCAATTAAAAATGTTTAATGATTATGCAGGGAATAAAACAAGTTTTTGAGGAGAGGTTCAATCAATTTAAAAGTTTAAACAATACATTTCACTTTATTTTATATCCATACAAAGCAAAATTTGAAACAATGGAGTTAGCTGAATTTCTGTGGCCAGGTGTCGTTAACTTAGAAATGAAATTTGTTGAATTTCGAAGTAGCGTTGAGCGGAAAACAAACTTTGAAAGCTTATCTCTAAAGTAGAAGGAAAACTGTGTGTGTGTGTGTGTGTGAAACGAGCAGATTATATTGATCCCGCAATAAAAATTGAAAATATTATATTAAATGTATGGGAATCCTTACCAAATAATTTTATATCAATGAAAAAAACTGGTTAATGCTCTTTTAACGATGTTTGGATCCACATATTAGTGTGAAAAATTTTCTTCAATGAACTTTGTAAAATCTTCTAATAGAAATAAACTTCACAGGGAATTGTCATGTTTAAACTGCACAACTGAACTACGAAATGTGTTAAACTAATGAATACGAAATATGAACCTAAAATTAAAAATATCAGAAAATAAACAGAAACAGATATCTCATTAAGTACTTATCATCAATTTTGCTATACATGTACGGTGAAACACCGAAATCTGGAGAATGTCGACAAACACATAGTCGCTTCGTGTATGTCCGAAATATTTGCTAAATACCCTTATTTCTGACTTTCACCGGTGAATGTCGACATTCACCATGCACTAATAATGAATGTTGAACATGCGCGAGATTTATATTTTTTTCTCCGTAATTTCAGTCGCGATAAATTTTTCGCCTCTCTTTCTCAGAGGAATAACTAAGAACTTAAAACACACAGTACTTTCAAAATGAGAAAGGAAAATTATATAGAAGTTAAAAACTTACTTAATTATACAGTACATTCAAAATGAGAAAGGAAAATAATAGAAGCAAAAAACTTAACTATACAATACGTTCTAAATGAGAAAATAAAATAATAGTAATAAAAAAACTTACCAAATTATGTGAATCAAATCTTATTTATTGCAACAACTTAAACTATTATGACTATTAACAAGAGAGAGGCCCTTGCTTTTAAAATTACATTTATTTGTGGAACACTTCCTTTTGCAATGACAGCGTGTATAGCCTTGCCCACGGCTTCTCGAATTAGCTGCAGCTGCTTCTCTCAGCGAAATTTCTTGAAAAGAGATCTTATTTATGGAAAGGAGCTTTTCTTTACAAATTTCGAACTGATTACGTGTGTAAAGCTGCTTGAGGGTACCATTTTCATTCGCAAGTTTATAGAAGTCGGAGTCTTCTATTTTAACAACCGCTGACACATTTCGGTTATCTGTACGACCGCGGTCGACATCAGGGACTTGTTTTCGACCTCCACCAGAGCATATCTGTGATTGTCGACATACACCGGTGAGGGTCCGAATGTACAAGAATGTAATGAAATATTCCATCTTTCACCGACGTATTTGGTGTTTGTTGACATTTCACCGGTGAATGTCGACATTCTCTGATTTCGGTCTTTCACGGTATAACATATACATATATTAATAAATAATATTTCTTAATATATATTGTATGCAATTTTCGTTACTTCTTGTTCATTCAAACACTTATTGCCATTTGTACCAAACACTTATAAAATTTCATCCCCACTAAAAAATTTTAAATAGTCAAACTACACCCCTTTTTACTGCTATGCCAATTTAATTTTAAAGATGTTTAGTTTAAAAAATTTTTTAACTCTGGTGCAAATGGGAATTAGTGACTCACGAGCTAGTACTAAAAAAAATAAGAACAAAATTTGACCCACGTTTCAAAAATGTTCGCCATCCTTGACCTATGGATATAATGACATTATGCCTACAGCCAGAGGTAGCCCTAGCGCAGGACAAATGGGGCCCCTAACTGCACCTTATTAAAATAATTGCATTCATCAGTTAAATTTGCCTCTCCGAAATGGTATAAATTGTACCATAAAAATCAATACATATAAATTAAATAAAATAGTGTGGCAGTTTTATTCAGTTTATATACTGTGCTAATTTCATATCTGAGACAAATGGACCCTATCACACACTTTTTTACATTTTTTTTTAAAATCAGGATGCGATTGCTTGTTGAAATTCTCCTCTCAACCAGCAAATTAATGTCCGCCAACTGGCATCTATATTTAATCTTGTTGATCTTTATGCAAGGAACACTGTTCACAAATATATGTTGTCGATCCGAATATAAAGAACATTTTCTATCTATTTGGATTTCAGACTTCATGGAGGGAAGCAATAAAAAAACTTTTAGCGGACCTCTATTTGCCCACCCTTGGCCAAAAGTTTTCATGGAAATTTCGAGGAATTACAATTAAGGACATTTTTTAAATACATTTTACAACATGGTTTTTTTCCCCTTATTTTTATGAAGTGGAATCAAATACAGACAAATATACAAGCTTCAAGAAATAACACTGAAACAAAAAAACATCTTAGCCAATGCATTACTAATGAAAATCGGAAAGAATAAAATACTGTATTACAAGAACTAAATAAATTATCAAATTTTAAAATATTATTAAAACGTGTGTTGGGGCACAACCCTCGAACCACATCTGACCTCACACCTCAACCCCCAAAACTATCAATGTGTCTACCCGACACTGGTGCAGGGTCCAGAAATAGTACACCCCCATTTGCTCGAATCCATAAACAGAGAGAGACCACTTACCTGGGCAGAGTATAAAAAAACTTTATTAACATAAAATCTAGAGTTAAAGACACTAAAAACATTAAAAAGAACTTTACTAACTACACACATTAAAACCTTAAAATGGTTGAATGGTTGATGGGGCACATGATCTCGGAAGAGATCTTAATCCCCTATCTTGTATTTTATGAGCATTAAATTACTTTCACTTGCCATGTTTAGTGGGTGATGGGATAAGATAAGAGGGAATTTAAATTTATAATAAAACAGGAAAAAGGAAGAAGCAAAATGAATTTGCGACCAAAATAAAATGAGGAATTTAGAAAAAATGCTGGAGCTCTAATTGAATCAATTGGGTGTGTAACAGTGCGCTCGTCCAATCAGGGGACTGCAGGTTGAAAGTGGGCGTACCCTAAGTCAGTGAGTGAAGAATGAAATAAAGCTAAAAATAAAGGGTCCCGTGCTACCATCTGGTGGCCGGGATAACAGGTAGAGAGTGAACTGAGAAAGTAAGAAGTAAATTGGGTGAAATGTAGGAGTGGAAATGTTTAAATTGTTAAATTAGGATATTACGAGGTCTATTAAAAGAGGGATCAGGGTCATAGATTTCAATCTTGCGGAGAGTTCTGTTATCAATAAGGGGGATGTTATTAAAAAAGTTAGTTGAGATTCGTTTCATGAATTCCCGAATGGTTGTGATGTTTAACGAGAACCTGAGGTCTTCGTTTCTCACGAATCATCGGGTGTTTGTTATTTGTCTGATAATGTGGTTCTCTGCGCTCTTTCGAGGATATTTATGTTAGAGAATGCAGCGTGGCCCCAGACTGGACAAGCGTAAGTAATTACTGGTCTGAGTATCAGAGTATAGACAAGCATCTTGTTTTTAATATTAAGAATCGAGTTCCGGGAAATTAGGGGGTAGAGACTACAAGCTGCTTTCCGGAACTTAGTTTTTATCTGTGTGATGTGTGGTTTGAAGGTGAGGTTTTTGTCTAGAATAACTCCTAGATATTTTGTCTGTTGAGACCAGGGGACTGGGTGATTGTAAACATGTACTATGGGTGGTTTCCTGCGTGTGTTACGGGAGAAGAAGACGGCCTCCGTTTTCGTTGCATTCAGTGCTATTTTCCAACGGGAGAACCAATTCTCTAACTCCGCGAGATGTCTGTGGAGGAAGTGAGTGATGCATTTGAGATCTGCGTGTTGCGTCAGGATCGCTGTGTCGTCCGCATACATGCAAATGGTTGTATACCTGTTTTTAGGTATATCATTCACGTAGATGTTAAAAAGTGTTGGCCCTAGTAGAGATCCTTGTGGGACTCCAGAATTAATGTTTTTATTATCGGAATATGTATTGTTAACTCTGACAGCGAAGTTTCTGTTAGAGAGATAGGAGCGAATAATTTTTGTTAGGTGAGGAGAAAAATTGATCCGGATGAGCTTATACAGCATCCCCACATGCCATACTCGATCGAAGGCCTTCTGGATATCCAGAAAAATGGCTCCGGTCGAACGCTTATCTTTGAGTCCGGTTTTTATGTACTCAACTACCCTGAGCAACTGGTGCGATGTGGATAGTTGGGCGCGGAATCCATGCTGTTGAGAAATCAGGATATTGTTAGTAATAAGGTGATCATTGAGTCTCGAGAGAATGATTTTCTCTGTGAGTTTGCTCAGGATCGGTAGGAGGCTGATTGGACGATAGGAATCAGGTGAGCTGGGGGGCTTTCCTTGTTTTAAGATAGGGATAATAACGGCAGTTTTCCATGAGTTAGGAAAGTGCCCAGTGATTAGAATGTTTTTAATAATGTTAGTAAGTTGGAAAATGACTGGCAGGGTAAAGTTCTTAACCATTTTATTGGTGATACCCTCCCTGCCAGGAGCTTTTTTAATTTTAATCTTTTTAATGTAGGAAATCAGTTCAGAAGGTAAAGGGGGTGGAAGAGGGGGATCATCGAAGTTATTTTCATTAAGAAAATAGTTTTCAACGATCCTGTTAGTTTGGTTATCAGTGAACTCGTTTGTGATATTGTTATCTTGAAATTGGGATTCAAGTGAGCATGCTAGGGACTCCGCCTTGTCAGAGTCCGAGAGTGCGATCCTGTTTGGGCCTTTAAGGGCTGAGATGGGAGTTCTCTTTTTTCTGAGCGCTTTGGACATGCCCCATAGGGAGCCTTCCTCGACGTCCAGTGAATTTAGAGTGTTTTCCCAGATTTTGTTTGTGAATGTCTTGACTTTACGATGAATCTTGTTTTGAAGGTTGTTAAGAGTTCTTTTATCTTGTGGACAGCGAGTGAATTGCCATGCTTTCCTGGCTCTGTTTCTTTGGATGAATAGGGTTCTAAGTTCGTCGCTAATGTAATTTTTATTATGTGATGTAATGGGTTTGGAGGCATTGTTGTGAGCATTTATGATTTTATTTGTGAGGTCGGCTACCTGCTTTTCTACATCCTCTCCCGTGTTTGCTGTGCTTGGTGTGAAAATAACGGTGTCATTATTAAGTGGTATCTATCCCGGAAACGGACATCCCCATGTCAGTTAAGATACTGTTTCGGATTAGGAAAGTTAAACTGCGTGGTAAGTGTTCAAAATCTTATAGAATCAGGGGATTGTGATCAGAACTTAGCTCTGATATAGAAGAGACCTGGCTGGGCCAATCAACATTGCGTGTGAGGGCAAAATCTATGGTGGAGGCGGAGCCATGGCCAAACCGAGTAGGGGTGGGTGGGGCCAAAAGGTCCGTGTCCGTCGATTCTAGTTCTTGACGTCGTGGAAGCATGACGTCTTTTCCTGAACCTGGAAGCCTGGTCGGCGATCCTAGCGACCAATGCGTTGATATGGAGGATTTTACTGCCTCCACACTCACAGAAGAACAGAGATGTGCAAAACTCTCAGGTCTGGAAACACAGATCCAAATTTTTGATGCGAGGAAGGACTGTGTCCTAAAGATGATCGAGATAGACAGGAACAACAAACACCCCCTGCCGGAAACAATGCCAAAACTGGAGAGCGAGTTGAAGTTCATAAATGGAAAGATCAACTTCCTTGAGGGTAAGCTGAACGATTCTTTACCTTGCCCAGTCGCCCTTTGCAACCATAACTTTAAATTTAAAACTACCAAAAGGCATGCTGAGCCCATTTTAAGGCCAGCCAAATTAACGATTAAAAATAAAAATAAAAACAATAATAATAGCATTAACGATTTTATAGCAGCGAAAAAACCAGTCAAACCATCCCAGGAGGATAAACAAAATTTAATAGCTACCGCCAATAAATTCGCAGTGCTCGACACTGAGAAAACCGACGCCGAGGACGTCACCCCAGCACAACCTAAAATTAAGCTGATCACGATGAAGCAAGACTACAACCTAATTTTACAGCAGATTTATAAAACTCACCCAACAGCCACAAACACTCACATAAACGGCTTCATCAAAATTCAACCACAAACACCAGATCACCATCGAGAAATCACCGAATTTCTCACAGCCAAAAAAGTGGAGTACTTTGTAACCGATCCCTTGGCAAACAGGCCACTAAAGTCAGTTATAAAGGGACTTCCCGCTTCCACGGAAGTTGAGGAAATCAAAACCGATCTACTAAACAAGGGAATTGCAGTCGAAAAAGTGGCCCAACTTAGGCAATTCTCTACTAAAAACCCTCTCCCATTTTTCCTAATCGAAATAACCCGAAACGAAAATGTCGATGACATTTTCTCCATAAAAAGCTGCCTCTACATGCAGATCAAATTGGACCCATTCAGAAAGGGCTCGCGAACGACTCAGTGTTACAATTGTAACCTGTTTCACCACGCGAGTCAAAATTGCCACATGAGAACGCGTTGCCTGAAATGCGGTGAAAACCACAGGACAGGACAGTGCGCAATCAAGGAGAAAATTGAAAACCCTACGTGCATTAACTGCAACGCCAAGGGACACATGGCCTCTTCAATAGAATGCCCACTTTTCCCGAAACCCAAAAAGGGTAAGGGAAAATCACCTAAAGAAAACCAACAACGAAACGAAAACACTCAGGCTAACAACACCAGAATTATCCCCGGCTTGAGTTTCGCTCAAGCTACTAACTCTAATACTCACCAACAGATGGCGATGCGCGGGAACGCCCCCTCGGCGTCGATCAACCAATACGCTAACAGAGCAGAATCCATTAACAGGGACGCACCTAATGTACCCATTAAAGACAGTGACGATTTCACCTTTCTTCATGCACTTCAAGAAATTCAAAATATCTTCAATCTTTTCCCCTCACTTTTAAGTGAAATGAAAAAAGCATACAATAGTCCAAACCCAGCAGATAAGCTTGGCCATCTGCTAAAGGGAGTCTGCTCCTCCATCTCTAATCTAACAATTAATGATCAATAATTCCTTTTTCGGCCTTTCAATATCCTCCTGGAATGCGGACGGTGTGAGATTGCGTACTGTTGAGGTACGTGATTTCATCGATAAGCACTCCCCTGATATTTTATTAATCCAAGAAACACACCTGAGACCAGAGAATTCTTTCAAAATTCCTAATTATACCTGCTACCGTAACGACAGAACCCACCCGGCCCCTGGCCGGGGTGGAACTGCGTTATATATTAAACGTACAATAGCCCATTATAGAATTCCCACCCCACTCCCCCTTACTACTGTCGAGGCCACCCTGATAGCTCTCACTCCCTCTGATCATGAGCCCATTTTAATAGCCTCAATATATATCCCACCCGGTAATTCCAACACCTTGGGTGCCGACCTCGACACAATTTTCAGTTTGCAAAATTTTTCAATCCTCATAGGCGATTTTAACGTTAAGCACACCTCGTGGGGTTGCTCTTATTGCGACACCAGAGGTAGAAAGCTCTACAGTTACATTATAAATAATAATATTGATCTTTACGCCCCACCTACACCCACTAGATACGGAACTGCTTCAGCCTCTACAATCGATTATGCACTGGTAAAAAATCTAAACTGGCCCTGCACCATTGAATCAATCCCTGAATTAAGCTCTGACCACAACCCCATAAATCTTCATTTCCCGAGAACCACTAAATTTCAACTTCCCCCACCAAAACTCACCACTACCTGGAGTAAATTTAGATCTATTCTCTCTAACCAAAATAACTTCTATCTCCCCGACGCAAATTCTACCGACGAGGTTGACACCCAAGTGAACAACCTCACCAATGAAATTTTAAGCGCCCATGCCAGTGCATCAAAATTAGTCATCCACTCGGAACAACCATTTGTTCAGGGTGAGCTTAAAGATCTGATTAAAGCAAGAAACCGAGCCAAAAAAACTTGGCAAACCACCAGACACCCACAACACAAAACAGAATTAAATAGACTTCAAAATAAAATTAAAAGAAAAACTTATCTCTACAGACAACAGGTATGGGAGGATACACTTTCCACTCTGAGTACTGAGGACAATTCCCTTTGGGGGACTGCCAGAGCATTCAGAAGGAAAGCCGCCCCGATTTCAGCCCTTAATGGCCCTGACGGTACTGCTCTCAGCGATACACACAAAACTGATCTTATTGCTAATTCGCTGGAGAGACAATTTCAAATAAACGACATACATAACCCACACAAAGACGAAGTCATCACAAACATTGTGGATGCGTACTTCATCACTAATAATAATAACACTGACCCCCTCCCCCCTCCTCTGCCTTCGGAAATCATTAATGTTAATAAAAAATGTAAAAATCTCCGGGCAGAGAAGGAATTACAAATAAAATGCTTAAAAACCTACCTCTACTAATAATTTTCAGGATTACTAACATCATTGATAACATGCTCAAATTAAAATACTTTCCCACATCATGGAAGACGGCAGTTGTGTGATTCCGATTCTGAAAGCGGGAAAAAGCCAAACCGCCCCAGAGTCATACCGCCCAATCTCGCTACTCCCAGTTCTCAGTAAGCTGGCTGAAAGAATTATTTTAGCCAGACTTAATGACTTCTTGGAAACTCAAAATATCCTGATCCCGGAGCAGTACGGGTTCCGTCCTCGTCACTCCACAACTTACCAGCTTCTCAGAGTAGTCGAGTACATCAAAGAGGCAAATGACAGGAATCAGAACACGGCCGCCGTTTTTCTTGACATCCAAAAAGCCTTCGACCGAGTCTGGCACACCGGTCTAATTTTTAAACTAATAACTTACAAAATTCCACCCCCCTTAATTCTCCTAATTAAATCCTATATCACAAATAGAACCTTTTCAGTTAAGATTAACAAAACTTACTCCCAAGAAAAGACAATAAATGCAGGGGTAGCTCAAGGGTCAATTCTTGGCCCTGTGCTATTTAACTGTATGTAATGACATTATTAAAAGCACTAACACTAGATTATGTATGTACGCAGATGACACAGCTATACTATCACGACACTATGACCGAACACCCTTATCAATAACTTAAATGAACACTAGCTCACCTTGAGACTTGGTTCTCTGTTTGGAAAATCGCCCTGAATTCGTCAAAAACTGAAGCAGTTTTCTTTTCCAATAAAAAACTACCTCCGGAAATTATTTTACAAAATCAAAGAATTCCCTGGTCTCAGCACACCAAGTATCTTGGTGTCATTATAGATAAAAATCTCACTTTCCGACAACACGTAACATATGTTAAAAATAAATTTAAAGCAGCGGTACGCGTTAACTACCCCTTAATTTGCAGAAAGTCTAATTTAAGTAGACGAAATAAATGCTTATCTACACACTGATCCTGAAACCTCTCCTCACCTATGCCTCCCAGTCCTGGGGACACGCAGCAACGTCCAACATATTAATCTCATTGAAACAGCTCAAAACGTAATTATTAGACAAATTTTCGATGTGCACTGGTATATCAGAAACAAAGATCTCAGAAAATCATGTAAAATCCCCACTATTAGCAAACTATTAAAAAACTTGCAATAAATTTCTTCAATAAAGTTGATAACCACGAAAACCCAACTCTCCATGAAAATAGATCCTATAATACCTATTTCTTTATTAGAAGACCAAGAGACATCCTGGTCAACCCTGATTTCGATTAATTTTATTAGCATTCAAAAAATTTTCTCACCATCGGACTTTCGGACGCTTGCTGCACCTGATTGGCTAGGTCTAACTCCGCTACATCCAGATCTCAATTTTTTTCAATCTCTCGTGCTTCGGAGCCCTTTTAAAGAGCTCCTATTCTAATTTTTAATCTACACATCTGGAATGTTTTTTATATCTGTAATCCTCATTTTTAGCGCTTTCCATCTCATTATTTTTATTTAAAATGGGCAAAATTAGATTGTTTCAGTCTCTCCAAAATCCATGAAAGGAGATTAGAGTCCTGCCAAAGGACTAGGTGCTCCATAGAACCGCCAGCTACTACTCCGTGTCCGTATTTGAAATAAGATTGTGAATGATTTTTCTCTTGGGCTATTGAATTTACCACCCCATGAAATATGGTGTGCATTGTAGTCTCCGCCTATGGTAGAAGTACTGCTAAGGGCGAAGAGTGCTTCTATGTCTGTAATCAGGTTTGTGTGGATTTGAAGGTGGGATGTAAATTGAAGTAATGGTGATTGGGTTACCTTTCGGAGGAGTGAGCGCGATCGTAGTCGCTTCAGTGACTCCGAGCGGGGGTGGGGATGTTGTGATGGGTGAGAGGATTTCGCAAGAATTGCAGTGCCTCCATCTGGTTTGTGCGGATTTAAGTTTTGCCTGTCGTTCCGGTATGTGATGTAGTTTGGAATATTGAAGCTGACACCTGGTTCAAGTGTGTTTCTTGAATTAAAATTAAATCGGGGTGATGCTTATCTATGAATCGCGCAACTCGACAGTGCGCTGACGAACTCCGTTCGCATTCCAGGATGTGATTCTGAGCCCAAAGCAGCTAAAACCCATTAAGCGTTGTTATAAAGAAATTGGTAGAAAATATC